>CM074788.1:16343189-16378989 GCA_037355745.1 Pseudo-nitzschia multiseries | reverse complement strand
CCCAACCCAACCCTAACCCCAACCCCCCCCAACCAACCCCAACCCCAACCCTAACCCTAACCCTAACCCTAACCCTAACCCTAACCCCAACCCTAACCCCAACCCTAACCCTAACCCCAACCCTAACCCCTAACCCCAACCCTAACCCTAAACCCCTAACCCTAACCCCAACCCTAACCCCTAACCCTAACCCCAACCCTAACCCCAACCCTAACCCCAACCCCAACCCTAACCCCAACCCTAACCCCAACCCTAACCCTAACCCCAACCCCAACCCCAACCCTAACCCCAACCCCAACCCTAACCCTAACCTAACCCTAACCCTAACCTAACCCTAACCCTAACCTAACCCTAACCTAACCCTAACCTAACCCAACCCTAACCTAACCCAACCCTAACCTAACCCAACCCTAACCTAACCCAACCCTAACCACAACCCTAACCACAACCACAACCCTAACCACAACCCTAACCACAACCCTAACCACAACCCTAACCCAACCCTAACCCAACCCTAACCCAACCCTAACCCAACCCTAACCCAACCCCAACCCAACCCCAACCCAACCCCAAACCCCAACCCAACCCCAACCCAACCCCAACCCAACCCAACCCCAACCCAACCCCAATTTTTACGAATACGTAAAAGTTGCAAGCTTCTATCACAAGCTGATCGCAATAAGTAAATAATACATAAGCGCTGGAGAGTATCAGAAAGATACTTAAAGCACTGAGCAGAGGTACGCGATATGAGGATCGAACTCCCGTATCTCCACACGAAGGAAAGACAAATTAGTAAATGAGAGATCAATATGGTCCAGAAACAATCCGATCATAATCTTATCGATAACTCTTTCCAACACCGTAAAAAGAGCAAAATAAAGTAAAAGAACTAAAAGTAACCAAATTAACCAACGTTGCCGTACAGCTTTGGTCTTATTAAATCACACATCAATGTGATTAGTTTTTAGATCCGTTGGTTGATCCGTTGGTTGATCCATTGGTTGATCCGTTGATTGATCTGTTGGTTGATCCGTTGGTTGATCCGTTGCTCCGTATTGTGGTTCGTTTTCCAGTCCATCTGTTGATGCACTTGTTGGTGCTGCATCAGTGAAATTATTACCCGCTTTGTCATCGAAGAAGAAAAAAGTAAGTGACATCATACGACTAAATATCATTCTCGTACCTAATGAGGATGTTCCTCAACAAAAACCTTACCAAAATAAGCAGTTTGTAAATAATATAGCGCGGGTGGAATTGTTCCAGTCAAATTGTTGTCATCTGCAATGATCAATCAAAACATGGGAATATGGAAGCACACGTTCAGATATGACAACAACAAGAACAACGAACAACAACGATGATTCTTTTCTTGGTGACTTCTGAGATAATTCAATCATCAAAGACCTACCGAGATCCAAATATTGTAAATTGGTGAGAGATAAGATATTAGTTGGAATTGATCCATGCAATTTGTTGCCCCCTTCGACGTTAACGAACAAGAGTTGAAAGGAATCATGAGTTTAAACAAAATTCAAAATGCTGGATTCGTCACTTATGAAATAACTGTTCAAAAAACCTACAGAAGCTCAAAGAAGTTAAGGAAGTCAACCTGCCAATCTCTGCTGGTATACTTCCACTCAAATCATTCATTGCTGCAATTGAAAAAGGACGAAGTGAAAATCAATGATGAGAAACAGGGCATCAGGTCACCTACTTGGTAACAGTTGGAATCAACCAGACAAAAACTTACTGAAATGAAGCCTAATCAATGAAGTGAGCAAGCCGATTTCAGTTGGTATAGTGCCGTTCAGGTTTGGATTGTAAGCTGCAACACGGAAGAAGCAAAATGAAAAGCAATGATTAGAAACAGCAACATCCATTTACTCCTCCATCGGTTGGTAGCTCACTCATCAGCATTAGGAACAAATCGATCACACAAACACTAGAATGACAACCATCCAAGCTTTCACGCATCAAACACACATCACAATTTATACACTTACACAAATCAAGATCTACCAAGCTTGTCAACAAACCAATCTCAGAAGGAATAGTTCCAGTCAGTTCATTTAGTCCTGCAGAAATAGAAATGAAACCGATCAAATTTGTTTGAGGGGAGTAAAGCATTAGCGTTGTGGTGAATTTTGTCATGTTTCTGGGCTTACCAAAATCCATTTTGTAAAATGATCCTAGGAAATAAATGAACTTTGGAATCGTCCCAGAAAGTCCCACTTGGTTCAAATGTAGCTCCCTTGGTACTAGATCTTCACATTTTGTCGCAGACCAAAGACAGGTGGGATTGGAATCAATCCAAGATCTTCCATTGCCTTTGACTGGTGCACTGTAGTTTAATAAGCTCAATCCAAATCTTTCACTAAAGTACTCGTCGTGACAATTTGAGTTACCAGAATCATCTTTGACAATCCAGTACAAGGCTTCCCTTGCCTCAAAATCATTGTACAGTTCAAATATATCAGCGTGAACAGAAATGGTGTCTATCATACACTCAGGTATTGTCAAGAATTTTGTACTTGATTCTGTTGTGCTGATGCCCTCAATTATTTTTCTACCATCTGCCGCAGTGTCTCCAATAAAAATGGAATATTCAACATGCCATATGGTATTCTCTCTCACAGTTCGATTGTTCACTTTCAGAACACAATTTGCACGATCACTGACATGGACAGTTTCAATATGATTGGCCATGTCTTTACTGATGTCAAGTGATAGAACAATTTTGCCTTCACAGTCAAGGATAAGATATGGATTGTCACCCGGATTGCCTTCTTCATAATGATAAGGGTCTTTTTCTGACTCGGTGAAATTACCAAGATGGATGGTAATTGGAACCATGCTTGGATCTATGCAGTTTGGAAAGCCATTCCCAGTTGTATTTGACACACCAAAAGCTCCTTTGACAGCATCAATCCCACAGACAGGATCAGAACATGTAAAAGAGCAGCAATCTCCACCATCAAATCCCAGTGCCAAGGTGTTAAAATCTGCATCGCAGACTCCATTACCAAGATGGTTGCAATTGGTCGTTTGGTTTCCTTCCAATTCGATCAAATAAAGATCAACAGGGGTGCCAGAAGCACTGACCCATCCTTCATCAAAACTAGACGATATATCAAATGAATCCATCTTTGATGATTTTGCAAGCTCATCATTTTTTGCATCGTCATGACATGCATTAGTAGTATTTGTGGACAATATCCAACGACGTTCATTAATGCAGTATTGAAACCTTGCTGTTTGGTTGTCACCGTCTGACAGAAAATAAACATCTCTCTTGTACAAATTCAATCCTTGTACTTTGGTCTGATTCATTTCATAACATCCAGTGTATGCTTGGAGTTCTTTATCCTGAAATTCCACCCTCAAGACAGAGGTACGCCACTTTTTGGGGTTTTCTTGTGTAATAATGATTCCACTGATAAATGCAACAAAAATGACAGCCAGAGATGCCAAAGTGATATGGAATCGAGTGTGCTTACGTCGAGACATGCAGCGTGGGAGTTGAAGTTTGGTGATTCGTTTTGCTTCCTCTTCAATTTGTTCACCATATTTACCACTCAAGGCCAACTTGAAGGCCACATTATCCATGCTACTTATGAAATTCTTTTCACAAATAAAGGGAAACAAAAAAGTGTGTCAACAAAATAGAGAAAATAGCAGTTAGACTCCCATTCAATTATGTTGCTCATTTGAAGTTCAATTGCTTACTCACAACAGCTGAAAAGTTCAGGACGATTTCAACCGCAGTATTTGATGTAATTATTAGTACGAAAGCCGCAACCATTGCCAAAAATCCTTGAAGACACCGAACCATAGAAGAAAAGACCATGCACTTGACTTTGTCACCATTGGCTACTTTGGAGAAATTGGGGAATGCCTCAACTGCAGCAGTTATGTCCAGAATAGATGCGTCTGCGAACAAGATATAGGACAAAATAGCTAGGAACTGTGTTGCTTGTACAACTGGACTTGCATTTGCGGCAACAATATTTGAAAGCACACCATCAGCTGGATTGTCATCATGCTTCAAACCCCAGTCTGGGTGAAGGACGCTCAGTAACATCATGAAAACAAGCGACAGTTGAAAGAAGGAAACCATAATTCCCATACCAAAAAACATGGGTTGGTCAAATGGGCCATGAAGGGACAAGAAAGAGTAAGTATCTTGTGGATAGACCTGATGATTTCCAATTTCCTCATTAGAGAATAGTCCATTGTCTCTATCTTGCTCTTCGCAAATGCGTGTTGGGTTCGCTTCATGGTTTCCAGGTGAACCATTCTCTATATCATCTTCAGATAGATCGAACAAATTCTCATTGCAGGATCCATCCATCTTCTTCGCGTTGCTTCTACAGGAATCCGACTGAATGGAATTCAGGATTGGAATATGTGTGAATGGAAGTGGGAATAAGAATTTGTGGAGAGGAGACATCATCGTGTGGGGAAGTAGCATATGCGGAGATGCGAGTTGTTCAAGGCCAGCACTGATGCTGGGCCGAGATATATCTGCTTTGACTCGAAAGGAGCCACCTGCGTCGTCAGGATGTTGGTCTGTACGATCAGGTGAGCTGTCTTTGCGTAAAGGTGAATCGTTAGGCATCGTAGGAGGTTGTGGAAGAGGACTTGTGTGGATGCAAACAAGGTTTGCCGGTTGATTGATACACAAACTATTGATCTAAGTCGGTTCGTAGAAAAGAAGCTTGGCTACGTGTCCGTTGTTAGTGCAATTGAGTGATTGCTGTCAGTAGTGATAGTCCAAGAGTGACAAATGACCGGATCGTCCTTGGTGAAAAGAAAGGGCAATGGATGCAAGGGGGGAACGAATTGAAGAGAAGGTCGATGGTTTTTTGTTGTTCGTTCGTTTGGACTCGACTGAACTCGACAAAATAAAATGACAACTTTTGCTTTTGGGGGCTGGGCTCAAAGAATGGTGGACGATCACGAGCAAAAATTGATGTTTTCGTCGCGATGATCGCTTTGCGGTGATGTTCGATCTGCTGGTTAATTCAATGGTAGCTTCTGGAGTATGATGTTCGACTCACCAGCGAATGTTGCTGCTGCTGCTGCTGCTGCTGTGGTTGTTGTTGCTGCTGATACTAGATATGGCTGTCGATGAGTGCGTCTGCGTTACAACACTTCGTGTGACTGGTATTCCGATAGTATGGCCGCTCGATAAATCCACACGTTACGACTTGTCTTCCGATAGTACGGTCGCTCGATGACTTGTCCTTCCGATCTTCCAATAGTACGGTCGCTGGATGACTTTGTCTTCTGATAGTACGGTTGTCGCTCGATAAAACCACACGATATGACTTGGTATTCCGATAGTACGGTCGCTCGATGACTTGGTCTTCCGATATTACTTCTCTTGATGATCTACCTCCTACAACAACACTTCTTGCTGCTGCCTCTCGCTTGTTCCTCCACGACAGACGGACACTCAGGTCTTTCGTCGGCGTGTCAACGGGCTTGGTGGGTGGAGAGATCTTTCCACTCGGGGTGTGGGGGGTGGGGGGATTGATTCGTCTCTTCGTAGACGGACGATTGTAAGCCTGTAGCAGTAGCTTCTCGAGCGCTGCTGCTGGACTGCTTGTCGTCGTGTTTGGTTCGTATTATTTTATTTTTTTTTGTCCCACCACAACACCACTCACTTTGTTACAAATTGTGGTGCAGTACTATCGATTAGGAGCAAAAAGAGTGAGCTGTGGGCTTGGATTTTGCTGGAGGAATCCTTTACAGGCTTGTTAGCGCTGGCCTGTAATTTTCGACTGCTGCTTACAGCGAACGCTTTCCATTTTGCTGCTTACAGCGAGAAAGTTCCGCGTATCGTACCGTACCAATGTTGCTATTAAGTAATCTTTACCGTACCAATGTTGCTGATACAGAGAGATCTTCTTGTCGTACGCACACTCAAGGGTGTTCCCCGGTCCGTACTTCGCTCGGGTTCACGTGGCACTACCATTCCTTTCATTCCGCTCGCTACATCAATTACGAACAAACCGTTGACTGTAACCGTCGAGTAGCAGCGATATCCCATGCAACCAGGCGCGCGAAGTTTCAAAGTGGACGTAACACGAAACAACGTGTGTGTTACGAACGCACCTCCACAACTACCGGTACTTTGAAATCCATAAGTGGTAAAAATAATCCCACTCAACGCCATGATTAAACAGGTTGAAGCGTTACGAACCAGAATATCATAAAAAGAAGAGCACTAAGTAAACACTTGATACATACGACTTGTCAGATAAAATACGATCATTGTCGGCGGCAAATTCGATCAAAAAAGCGACACAACGGAGGTACGATTACCGGTACCATGCGTTGCTAACACAGGGAAGAAGAGGTACGACAGAAAGACTCCACCACGATCCTAAAATCAAATTGATGTAGCGAGCCGAATGAAAGTAATGGTAGTGCCACGTGGCACTCCCTACAAGCGATAGATGTTTGGAGGGCTCTGAAAATTGAGGAGAAACAGTCGGTATTGGTAGTTTAACTTGTTGGCTACTACATGAATAGTTACTTGAAATTGTGAGCAGAAAATTGCTCTTTTACTAAAATCACCATATTGGTGCATTGGCCCGCTAATACTCCAATACACACACTAATTCACTAAATCACTAAGTTTCACATCGACCCGCTAATACTTCGATGTGCTGCATGCACGTGTTTGAAGTCGATCGAACGAGCGTGCGACTGAACGAATGAGACACGAATGTGGCGCGCGACTGAATGAATGAGACACGAATGAGATAAGAATCGATTGTACGATGAATCTTGCTTCTACAGGAATGGACCAACATGAATGGAAGACGGGAGTGGAAGTGGGAATGAGATTTTACCACTTACCAATCCTATTATTTTCCTTCTGAATCCGATTCGTTGAGAGTCTGATTCAAGGACTTCTGACGAACAGCAACGCTGTGTTAGTGTGTTAGTAGACGAACGATTGTACTCTACGCGTGACAATTGTGGTTGGATACTTTCGGCAACGGATAATCGGACTACAGGCGAGACTAGGGTAACGCCAGATCTCCTCTTGCTGTGACTTATTCAGATTGCAGCGAGACAGACCTTAGTATGTAGATTACAGGTAGTTGGTAGCAACTAGTGTGAATTTTGGGATATAAATCAGTTGAATGTTAAAAGTATGAGATAAAGTGAAATCTTGCCAAAATGCAAGATATCTCTTTTATTGAGATGAATACGTTGCAACTGCTGTTGCGTAGTGCTGAGATTACTCGCTGATTATTTCCGTACATGTATTAGTCGTTGACCATATATATTTGTATGCATGTATATGTATTGTGTGAGAATCACATGCCAACGGTTTTCTTCTCTTGTTCCGTTAGGAAGACTTATCAATTTCCTTCTGAATCCGATTCGTTGAGAGTCTGATTCAAGGACTTCTGAAGAACAGCAACGCTGCGTTAGTGTGTTAGTAGACGAACGATTGTACTCTACGCGTGACAATTGTGGTTGGATACTTTCGGCAACGGATAATCGGACTACAGGCGAGACTAGGGAAACGCCAGATCTCTTCTCGCTGTGACTTATTCAGATTGCAGCGAGACAGACCTCAGTATGTAGATTACAAGTAGTTGGTAGCAACTAGTGTGAATTTTGGGATATAAATCAGTTGAATGTTAAAAGTATGAGCTAAGAGAGTAATCTTGCTGGAGAGCATGATATCTCTTTTAGTGCAGTGATGAATACAGTACACCGCTAATCATACAGCACTGTAGAATCACTGCTACCATGAGAAGCTTCCTTCTAATCGTACAGCACTGTAGAATCGCGCTATCATGAGAAGCTTTCTTCTAAACGTGATCACTGAAGCAGCTGTTACAGGAAGCTTCTTCGAACCTCCTTGAATATCAACACAAAACACATGATTGGAGGTATCAAACGGCTATACCGGAACCAGGCAATTCACCTTGTTTTGGTCATGAAAACAAAAGAACCTTGCTTCCGATCTTAAGTATCGAACTTTGATCGTGAAAACAGAAAGAAATGGGCCTTCCCGGTCATTTTCCATAAGATATGAGCTGGATGCAGTCATCGAACATTCCAGTTCGGTCGTGAAAACAGAAAGAATGGGCCTTCCCGGTCATTTACCATAGATATGAGAATATTCCAATCCTGTTTACAGAAAGTATGGGCCTTCCTGGTCATTCGGTCTTCGAGAAGAATATTCCAATCCTGCTTACAGAGGTGCATATGACTCGAACGTTATTATCGTACCACTCCAGCTGTAGTACTGTAAATTACGTAGAAATCTACGTAAGTTCAAGTACCGGCCTGTGGTTCCCTCTACATACGTACGAAAGGAATTTAATATGCCCCATCTTCTTGAACGTGATCAAGTGAGTCACATAGCTCGAAAAGAAGAACAAGTAAATTTCGTGAGTACGTATGTGGAAGCAATTTAATATGCCCCATCTTCTTGCACGTGATCAAGTGTATCACATACTTCGGAAAGAAGATCAATCGGAGCATCGATTCGGAGAATTGAAGAATTGAATCGTAGCAAAAGGATTCAATCGTAGAATTGATTGCAGGCAAATTCATAGATGTCCCAGATGAGCATCAACTGATTGTAGATTTGGATCAATCGTTGGATCAATCGGACCTTGATCGTAGATTTGGATCAATCGTTGGATCAATCGTAATCGAAGCTCAAATCGTAGTAATCGAAATGGAAACATAGAGTCGAATCTCCAAATCGAATCGGATCAATCGTAGAAACGTCAATCTACTCATTGTAGAATATGATCAAATCGTAGAAAAAACCGATCGAGTTGGAGGAATCCAGACATGCCCCATATCAAGCAATGTCATCGTAAGTCCAATTAGCAACCAAGAGAGTAGCATGTAGGTGATACAGCTTGAGCTTGATAGCATCACGATGCCGTTTGGTGAAGCACACAGCAGGCAAGTCGTAGGTCAAAGAATGTACCCCATAAATAGTAGCCTCCCGATTAGGGCACGAAGGTACACATGACTGTGAATAGACATGTGCTGGGTTTGGAACGGCACTATGGTTGGCATGAACTGAGCGTGGAACAACACTATCCTTAGAAAATGCCCCAGATGGTGGAAGTTGCAATGAAGGAATGCAAGTACTGGGCTTGTGAGAAGAAAATTTCTTGGGTGACCGGTGGAATGTCACAGTAGCAGATTTAGGATGAAACGTCCATGCTGTATTAGCTGAAGGCTTAGGGGAAGGACGTGGTGAGTGACGCTTATGGTTCGGTGTAGAGAAAACATCACCAGGTGGAGTGTCCGGGTGGACAATAGGAATGGTTGAAGAGATTACTCGTTTGAATCGGACTGATTCAGTGCTGGGGAAATAAGTCCAAGTGTGGGATGGAGTATTTGTGGAAGCAGGGACGAGATCAGTATTGGGAAGGGCTAACTTATGCGGTTCAGGAGATCCAAGCGGGTTCTCATTGGTGGCAATAGTAGTAGAGATGGAAGGCGTTTCACAAGCAGGTTTAGGTGCTTGAGATGGGAAGGAAGCAGATGCTTGAGGTGTGACGAGAACAGGTACTGGAGGCGTTACGGAAGCAGATACCAAAGATGACACCGGCAGCAAGACTGGTGGTTTTGTCGGGCAAGATTGAGCTTGTGCGCTGGGTTGTGACGCCAGAATAGCAGCATTAGCCTTGGTTTGAACAACAGTCAGTTCAGGGTGCTGGTTGCGCGCATTACAAAAGGCAAGGAAAGCATCCCGAGTGTACTGATTGTGGTCATACCAGTAACAGCCAGGTTGGAGCATGATATCATTTATAAAATCAACAAACGAAGTTAATGTGTGTTGATCTGTTGCACTGGTAGAATGGGGGTCGGTCTGAGCTTGGTATTCTAGGTCAACAATTTTGCCATATTCGTAAATGTCACAAATGAAATGGTTCCAGGTGGTTGCTCCTGCTATAATGAGAACTTCACAAATGTAGTTGCATGCTTCTTGAGGAACATCCAGTGTTGCATGTAGGACGTGTGCAAGTTTCGAATCAAATGATGGAAACAGTGGTCTGAGATCAGGATCGTAAATGGACATAGTGGTACTATGCTGTCGTTGCGGTTGTTGTTGATGTGGTGTCCTTCTTGTACTGAGAAAATTTGATATCTCTGTCAATATTGGGAGATAGAGGACCAGGATGGTACCGATGTGTCCGCAATAATGAGGAGAAGTCGTTTTCGATGCGATACGACGGGTCGGTGAAGTGGCAAAGTGACGAAAATTCGTGGAATCGGTTACTGTCGTGGTTGTTGCTGTTTGATGCGCGTCGGTGAAAACAACGAAATTTCGTTTGTTGTAGAAACAATCGATCGACGGTAGTTTCCAAACGATGCCGTCGGCGGATAAGTGATCGTAGATTCTTGCGTATCAAAAAGGGTGATTTTATTGCTTCGAAAACCGACGAAAAATTCGTTACCGTTTCAACGTTGGTCGCGTCGTCGTTGGTGGCGGCGCCGTTGATAACAAATAGCGTTGGCGTTAGCGTTGGCGTCGTCAGCAAAGAATCGATCGTAAGATTTGGTTATTGATCGTAGAATCAGATGGTAAGCATCATACGAGTAGTTCTGACAAGGCAATTATTGATGGAACAATTGCAGTCGGTGGTTTATGGTGCTTAGCACAATCAAATGGGCGTCGGGATCGGAATGCGAGGTATTGTTTCACTGTGGATTGCGACGCGGAAGAAAATGGAATCTGTCGAGTGAGGGATTCTTGGATGGAGAAATTGCGATTGGCGTGTCCAATGCAATGGGCTTCTAATAATGACTTTCGGCGTGTCCGATTGGTGTCTTTCTTGTGTGCAAGCCTTCTTAGAGCTTGCGACTGTTAATCTATCAATTTCCTTCTGAATCCGATTCGTTGAGAGTCTGATTCAAGGACTTCTGAAGAACAGCAACGCTGCGTTAGTGTGTTAGTAGACGAACGATTGTACTCTACGCGTGACAATTGTGGTTGGATACTTTCGGCAACGGATAATCGGACTACAGGCGAGACTAGGGAAACGCCAGATCTCTTCTCGCTGTGACTTATTCAGATTGCAGCGAGACAGACCTCAGTATGTAGATTACAAGTAGTTGGTAGCAACTAGTGTGAATTTTGGGATATATAACAACCGGCAAATCGTGTTGTTAAGTAAAAACAAGATATAACCGTTACGTGCGGTTAAATATGAACGAATAAGAAACAGACCGACGCGCGCACACATACATGAATGAGATGCGCGT
Source organism: Pseudo-nitzschia multiseries (assembly GCA_037355745.1). NCBI lineage: Eukaryota > Bacillariophyta > Bacillariophyceae > Bacillariales > Bacillariaceae > Pseudo-nitzschia > Pseudo-nitzschia multiseries. Next base: position 16,367,715 of record CM074788.1, on the reverse strand, counting down.
CGAAACGAACAATGTACGATGTACGGTCTTACGAATACAATGAATGCAATGGTGAGACGAGATTACTGATGGATCGACACTCGGGCATATAAAGACCAACAAGGCAATATAGCCAATGTAGGAAGTCGATCACAGAAAACAAAAGAATGACTCACGACCAAAGGAATTGATCATTGATAAAAGAATCGGACACAGCGAAATATCACAAGAAAGTAGTACACGAAAATTCAGAGGCTTAGGATCCAATACTAAGTATGTCAATGATATACATGTGTATATCAATGAAATATGGAAAATATCAATGATATACGAGATGGATACACGAAGCCCAATTATGTTAGAAACAAACAAATGAGACAGGTTACTCCGACGAATTTGCCGATGAAAGATTAGTTAATCTACAACACGAGAATACACGTGCAGTCTCATGATGGAGGATTGCTTAACACGAGGTTGCATGTGAAACCCGATTAAGTATTTGAAAAAACAGAAAATAGATTAATTAACTCATAATCCGGAATTACAGTTGTTGATTAACAGTCGCAGATTCATACGAAGTATATATAACAAACATACCTACGAGTTACAATCCATTCCGGAGTATTTCTACGAGCTTGACACGGAAAATTCTCTCGAAGTTTCTACTAGAAATTTCCTACTAGCAAAACCAACCTTAGAATTTATCGATCGCGAATTTCAGAAAGTTCTATACGATTGATACCACCGAATCAAATCTAACACACTGGTACGAAACCACTGAAATAAGCAATTATCTCGGACGTGAGCTATCGAATACTACTGATATTTGGCTAGAACAACAAAGAAGAAAAACATCAAAACACAAATAAAAAATACATAACAAGAAACAAAAATAAAAAATACGTAACAACCGAAAAGAAAAATACCCGACAACATGCCAACCTTTACTAACAGATTCTTTCAAACTCTGGGAGCCGTCACCTATCCAGCCTTCTACATGATGAGAAACAATGATTGGTGGAAACAGAATGAAGTACCGGATGGACCACAGAATACAAGAGAGGATGATGATACCCAGACTCCACCTACGACTCGACGCAAACGCCATTCAAGACGGGCCAACTATGCACCATCGTCATCTTCATCTTCACCATCTTCCTCATCATCTTCTTCATCAGAAAGCGACGACGATAATAGTGGTTCAAGACCTGGCGGACGATATGAGGGTAGACGCAGAGATGCAGAGCTGGTTAACCTCAGAAGACAAGTAGCAGAAGCCAAACGCCAAATGGAAGAAATCAATGCACTAAAGGAAGAGATGAGAGCTGCAAGAGCACGAGGACGAGAAAAAGAAAGAAGATATGAAGCAGAAATGAACACTCTGAGACAAACAATTCAAGAATCACACAACAGGGATGACGAGATGGAAGCGCTTAGACAAGAAGTGAGATCGGCCAAGGAAAAGGCAACGGGTCAGCAGCTACTCAAGGCAAAACCAATTCATGATTTCGACGGCCAACAGGAAAACTGGACAAAGTGGAAATCAGATGCAACAGCTACTTTTGCAGCCACAGGACATGAGGAAATTATGAATGATGCAGAGGCGGCCCGGAATTCACCGAGCAAAAACAAGGCACTTTGGGGAACATTGTTGTCGGCGTGCAGTGGCGGTAGCGCTCATTCAAAAATCATCAAGCATGAAGATACATTTGATGGTCATGCTGCATGGCAAGAACTATTGGGCTGGTATGATTCTGACAACCGGAGAGAATCGTATGCTGAGACACTAAAGCTTCGTCTACGATACAACCTGTTGCACCCAAATGGCAATATTTCCGAGTATATCAACACATTTGAATTGACCTACCATAAACTTCGAAAAATTCCACCATACCATATGACAGAATGGGATGCAAAAAGTATTTTTGCTCGCAATATTCGAGACCCAAATCTGGAGAGATTCAAAGAAGAATTGCTGGAACATAAAACCGACAGGACCCTAGAAGAAATGATTATTAAGCTTCGAATCCATGATGAAGAGCTTGCTCGCACTGCATTTGATAGCAACAGAGGAGGCCACAAACGAGTCCGCCGCACCCCTGATGGTCCTAACAAAAGACAACGTACGGGCTCCTATGGCACTGGCACTCTTACCGGTACTATTCACCCCAACCTCAAAGGTATCATCAGAATCCCTCCTGAAACATGGCAAGAGCTTTCTCAACCGTATCGCGATTGGGTCCTCAAATACAATCAAGCTATCCGCCACAGTGATACCCCACCTTCCACTCCAGAGGGGGTTATTGTTGGGCCTCCACAAGATGATGGACTGAATCATTTTATTCCCAAATCCAGTCGTCAACGTCGCGTCCGTCGTGTGATGGCACCCAACGCACCGGCATCGCCGCCCACATCCGCAGAAAACACTGAGTCCCAAACTCCGGATGTTGATAGTGACCAGGATAGCATTGGAACGATTGATGAAACTGAACTATTCCCTCCCGGTTCCACTGCTCTCAAAACAGTACGATTTCATCTACATTCTGGGGGGGACGATGGTGCGGAGCAGGAAATGCAGAATGCAGCGAATTCGACACCAAGAAGAAATGCATCCTCTTATTTTTACACAACAAGAAGAAATAAGATAGAAATAAAACCTGATGAAACTGAGAACGAGGATAGTGATGGAGAGGACGTACCAGATCTCGTTGCAAGAATGGATCCTGATTCGGACGATGAAAATGAGAACAACAATAATGATAACAAGCGGGACCAACGAAAAACCAGAAAAATTTACCAAGGAAGAAGACCGAGACGAACAACAGGCAATTCAGCAATCACAAATATACATCGATACAGAGAAGTTCAACAAAATGATAATATTGCTGTTATTGACAGTGGTGGAGGAAGAAGACCAACGGTTACAGAACAAGCATGGCTTCGAATTGGAGGTGAAACTGGAATGACGTCTGCAATGAGGCCGTACATGAGTAATGATACCAGTGCCTATGTGGAGCATCCAGTTTGCAGTGCTGTAACGAAGGCGTTTATTCCAGGAAGAGAAGATCCAGTACTTCTAATGGTCCACTATGCCACTTATGTGACCAAGGATAAAGATCAAACTGATGGTGAATCGCTATTGACAACAATCGATATGGGTGATCATGGAGTACTGGTGAATGGAGTGCAACCACAGTTGAGCAAATGTGGGATTACAATCGGAACGACATTTCTACCATTCTCATATGACGATGAAAAAGTCTATTATCATATTACCAAACCGACGGAAGGAGAAGTGGATACATTGGAAAAATTTGAACTGAACAGTCCTGCACCTCCAGACATGCGCAAATATCCAATGTTGAGAAGAAAGAGAGCAAGAGAAACATTCAAATTTGCAAAACTACCAATATTAGAACTTCGGAAAAGGTTTGCGATGTTGCCAGAATTGACTGTTTTGAAAACATTGGAGAATACCACTCAACACTATGAAGAAATAGAAGAAGAAAATCGAGAAGTCCCCAGGAAACATTACAGGAAAAGATTCAAGGCATTTCATTACAGAAGACAAAATGAAACAGTGAGCACGGATTACACATACTTTTCGCAAAAGACATCTCAAGGACACAACGGCGGACAATTTTTCAGTGGCACCAAGACAAAGCTTTGGTCTTTTCATCCTTTGAAAACAGAATCTCAATGTACAAATGCGCTACAGGATTATCTCCGGGAACATGGTGCACCAGATACTATACTCAGTGATAATGCAAGATCTGAAACAGGTGTAAAGTGGACTCAAATTCTTAGAGAGAATATGATCAAAACAAGAACAAGTGAACCACACCACAGCCATCAGAACCTATGTGAAGCTGAATGGGGAAGATTGTCCAAGATGGTACAAAACAGTTTACGTATGTTTCAGGCGCCAGTCAGTTTAGCACATTGGTGTGCAAAATGGTGCGTGTCAGTTAACAATTTGGCAGCCCGAAAGTCCCTGAATTGGAAAGTACCTCTTGAATTGCACCAAGGTTGGACACCTGATATTTCCCACCTGAGATTTCATTTTTATGAGCCAGTGTGGTATTTTGAGCCAAGATTCAAGAGTCCCAAAAACAACATGTTGAAAGGGAGATTCCTGGGTTTTGCGGAATCAACGGGTGATGCAATGACCTACTACATTCTGACTGAACCAGATACGCCAAAACAGAAAAGGCAAGTGTTGATGAGATCAGTAGTCAGAACAAGGCGCAAGGAAATTGGCACCAAAGATGAATATGTGAACGACAACCCGGAGGCAGAGAAGTTTACTCTTTCCCTGTCAGAGCACCAACAGAACATGGAAGATATCAAGAGCACTGATGAAGTCCCATTATTATCTTCAGGGGAGAAATTTGTCGCGAGCTCTGAAGGAATGGAAAATTCAACTAGCACCAATTCAATGGAAGCCCGTGATGAAAATGACAATACAACTTCAGGGGAGATTGATGCTGATGAAGAGGAAAACACGTTAGATATGGAAGAAGAGATGTTACCAAGTGATATAGATGGATGCAACAATGCTGAAACACATCAGGATATCTTGGAAAGCACAGAAGTAAATTTGGATATGGATTTCCGAAAGATTTTGGACCATTTCTGGGAAAATGGGATTTTGGTATTCAAGGCGCAATACATCGATGAGTTGCAAGGAAATACAGTTTTGAATACTCCATTCCCACAATTGAAGAAAGACCAACCACTGGCATGTGCAAAGTATATTAAGGAGTACATTGTTGAAAGCAGGAGAGGAAATAACAGACCATTGAATGCATGGGCAGAGCAAGTCATAAAACAACAATCTGGCATCGTCAAAAGAATACGATTTATGAAGTCCCTAATACACAAGAGTATTCAACGCGCAGTCAAGAAGAAACCATCCAGGAATCAAAGAATGGCAAAGAAGAAGAATCGTGAAAAGTTTGGACTGAAGATTCCAAATACCTATGAAGAATGTATGCAATTCGATGCTGAAGCTGGCAATACAAAATGGAAAGACTCAATCCAGAAGGAGATGGATAATTTGGAACGTCTAAAATGTTTCAAGTATCACTCAGCAGAAAAAGAATTTCCAAAAGAGGAAGGTTGGCAACAAGCAAGATTACAGATGATTTGGGATATCAAGAGTGAAGATGGCAGATACAAGAGTCGTTTGGTGGCAGGCGGTCACAGAGTCGACTCGAGTGAATATAACACATACTCCAGTCAAATCAACAGTTTATCTGTGTACTTACTATTCCTAATTGCACAACACCAACAACTGGATTTGATGACAGCAGATGTGGGAAATGCATTTCCAACTGCACCGGTTCAAGAAAAAGTATGGGTGTGGGCTGGAGATGAGTTTGGTGAAAAGAAAGGATGCAAAGTAGAAATACAAAGAGCATTATACGGACTGGCAGGTAGCGGTAGAGCTTTCATGGATTTTCTGGCTGATACACTCATGAATTTGGGTTTTCGACCGTCAAGGGCAGATCCAGATTTATGGTTACAGAAAGAAGGAGAAAGCTATACATATATTGGTACTCATGTCGATGACCTTATGGTAATAGGAAAGAAACCACAAGATTGGATAGCCAGAATTGAACAAGAATTTGCACTGAGAAATGTTGAATCAGAACCCCAGTATTACCTTGGTACAAGTCTTACAAGAATCAAAGATGGTCGGTTGTTGATGAACTCTACGAAATATATCAGCGAAGTGATTCGGAAATATCAAGAGAAATATTCAGTGATCCTCAAGAAAGAAAATCTTCCAATGAAAACTGATTGTCACCCTGAACTGGATGATTCTCCATTACTGTCAGTATCTGAACACAAGGAATTCCAACACATTATTGGTCTAGGACAATGGCTGGTATTATCTGGAAGAATCGACATTGCGTTTGCAGTATCATCATTATCAAGATTTGCAGCTGGGCCAAGAGAAGGTCATTTGCGGATGGCTAGACACATTTTGGGATATTTGAAGAAGTACAAGAAGAAAGGAATTCTGGTGGATTCAAGACCTCCAAGGATCAGTTCGAACGGGGATGTCAAACTCAAATATGAAGAATTCACACATCACTACAAATACTACAAGGAAGAACTAGATCCAATGTTTCCTGTGCCATTAATCCCGGAAATGGACTTGAATATATTCTGTGACAGCGACCATGCACATGATTTAGTTACTGGAAGGAGCATCACCGGATTGATCGCATTTGTTGGGTGTATGCCAGTCTACTGGAAGTCAAAGAGACAAACCTCGGTTCATACCAGTACATTTGGAGCTGAATTCACTGCCCTGAAAGACGCGGTTGCATTGGCTATTATGCTCAGGTATCATCTTAGATCGATGGGAGTTGTAATCACCAAACCAGCAGAGATCTATGTGGATAACAAAAGTGTAGTAATTAATTCCACCAATCCTGCAAGTTCACTCAACAAGAAATCAATCGCACTGGCCTACCACTTCGTCAGACAACACCAAGCTGGAAAAGTCGTATCTATCAGCCACATTAACTCACAGGACAACTATGCAGACATTCTGACCAAACCGCTAAACAGTAATGCATTCAGGAACCTTCTAAATGAATTCATGACAATGTAAAAACAAAGTTAAGTACCACAATTCAGTAATAAAACAACCACACTAAAAATCCATGTCTAAAAACTATGTTGTATGCTTCCCTCTAAAAATTCAATAGGAATCTAAACCAAGATCATGGATTTAGGGGAGAACAACCGGCAAATCGTGTTGTTAAGTAAAAACAAGATATAACCGTTACGTGCGGTTAAATATGAACGAATAAGAAACAGACCGACGCGCGCACACATACATGAATGAGATGCGCGTCGAAACGAACAATGTACGATGTACGGTCTTACGAATACAATGAATGCAATGGTGAGACGAGATTACTGATGGATCGACACTCGGGCATATAAAGACCAACAAGGCAATATAGCCAATGTAGGAAGTCGATCACAGAAAACAAAAGAATGACTCACGACCAAAGGAATTGATCATTGATAAAAGAATCGGACACAGCGAAATATCACAAGAAAGTAGTACACGAAAATTCAGAGGCTTAGGATCCAATACTAAGTATGTCAATGATATACATGTGTATATCAATGAAATATGGAAAATATCAATGATATACGAGATGGATACACGAAGCCCAATTATGTTAGAAACAAACAAATGAGACAGGTTACTCCGACGAATTTGCCGATGAAAGATTAGTTAATCTACAACACGAGAATACACGTGCAGTCTCATGATGGAGGATTGCTTAACACGAGGTTGCATGTGAAACCCGATTAAGTATTTGAAAAAACAGAAAATAGATTAATTAACTCATAATCCGGAATTACAGTTGTTAATATAAATCAGTTGAATGTTAAAAGTATGAGCTAAGAGAGTAATCTTGCTGGAGAGCATGATATCTCTTTTAGTGCAGTGATGAATACAGTACACCGCTAATCATACAGCACTGTAGAATCACTGCTACCATGAGAAGCTTCCTTCTAATCGTACAGCACTGTAGAATCGCGCTATCATGAGAAGCTTTCTTCTAAACGTGATCACTGAAGCAGCTGTTACAGGAAGCTTCTTCGAACCTCCTTGAATATCGAAACACATGATTGGAGGTATCAAACGGCTATACCGGAACCAGGCAATTCACCTTGTTTTGGTCATGAAAACAAAAGAACCTTGCTTCCGATCTTAAGTATCGAACTTTGATCGTGAAAACAGAAAGAAATGGGCCTTCCCGGTCATTTTCCATAAGATATGAGCTGGATGCAGTCATCGAACATTCCAGTTCGGTCGTGAAAACAGAAAGAATGGGCCTTCCCGGTCATTTACCATAGATATGAGAATATTCCAATCCTGTTTACAGAAAGTATGGGCCTTCCTGGTCATTCGGTCTTCGAGAAGAATATTCCAATCCTGCTTACAGAGGTGCATATGACTCGAACGTTATTATCGTACCACTCCAGCTGTAGTACTGTAAATTACGTAGAAATCTACGTAAGTTCAAGTACCGGCCTGTGGTTCCCTCTACATACGTACGAAAGGAATTTAATAAGACTCCATGAAATGTTTATCATTAAGGTCAGGAATTGCTCCCGTAGCTCGTGTGATATTTTATGAAATCAGAGTTTGCTCACCGAAGAACAATGGCAATATCGTAAGACAGGGATTGCTCACCGTTTATGCGCGATGGGAATCGATGCGCCGTGGGAATCGATATGCCGTGGGAATCGATTACTTAGATGGATACGGGACTCATTGATTCATGCGCATAGGAAATCTACCCTTTGGTAGCTTTGGTACTTCTGGTCACGAAAGGAATTTAATACTCCCCATGTCTCCTCGTGAAGGGTCATCACGCTCTACATGATGCTTCCATCATCCTGGAGAAGGTCGCCAGTATTCCCACAGAAGTGGAAGATGGGCCTGAGCAGTGGATACACAACTGAGTGACTCCAATGCTTGGTGAGAATGTCTGCACAGTTATCCTCACCTGGGATGTGCATCATTAAAATGAAACCTCTCGCTATCATGCTCCGTACGTAGTGAAACGATAGAATGTTATGACGCTTATGCAACCTTGCGTAAGGAAAGGTCGACGTTTGGATCATCTTTTCGTTGTCACCCCAAGAGTATGAGATATCATGTACTCGTGTTCCGAGATATCGGAATGAGTGGCGTAGATCGACAATCTGTTCGATGCAAGTTCTTCCTGCAACAAATTCAGCTCCAAAGGTGGCTGTTTCCGTAGTAGACTGCTTCTTCGAGAACCACATCATGGGAGTCTTGTTCGCGAAATGAAGAATGCCGGTAACGGCCTTGCCACTGAGAATATCATGCATGAGGTTGGCATCATAGAAGTGTGATAACACTACTGTCTTTCCAAGCGGTGCAGGAGCGTCGTCGGGTAGCTCCTCAGAATGCTCCCCATAGACGGTATTGGACCAGTCGATGGTGTCGGGTTTAGTCAATATAAAATCGGGCGGTTCCACGCGGAATCTGATTTTAAAATGTCTAAACTTGGAGATATATCCATAGATACGTTTAGCACGTTCGAGATGCCCATCTCGTGGCTGAGCTCTGAAACTTGAGAGCGTCATCACGGCTGTTTGTACATCGAAACGGCCAATAGCGATGATCCATTGCAGTGAACCGATCATACTTTGGTATTTCTGTATACCGGTTTCTTCAAGAAAGGCTGAGGAGTCCAATTCAGGATGATCGTTCTCCGCGATGGGTGATCGGAACCTGGTGTTAGGTTTGCATCCGAACATTTGTTCGTAAGATGCTTCCATCTTTTCGATGAACTTTATGGGATTCATGCACAGAACACCATGTTCGTCGCGCTCAAATCCACATCCTAAATGAAAGTTCATAGGTCCGGATCCCTTCAATTTGAAGTTATATGGTGACGATTGCAATATCTTCAAGAAGGAATTGGGATCTGCCATGCAGAGACATAGGTCATCGACATATGTGCATATAAGCTCATATACCCGTTCACCATGTTTGTTCGTTCCGGGTTTGAGGAATATTTCTGGTTCTGCGCGGGATCTTTCGAAGCCGAGTTCGATGAGACAAGCCGCGAGTAAGTCTCCAAAGCACTTGCCTGAAGACCTGAGACCATATAGGGCTTTGTAAATGACCAACAGGTGACCCTCCAACGATCCGAATTCGGGACCTGCCTTGATGCATACTTTCTCGCAGGTGACTGCTTCTAAGTAGGCGTTACCTATGTCGGTGCCCCATGCTTCTAGATCGTTGAGTTCAGCTAGGAATAGACACATACATAGACCGCGAAGAGATACGACGCCTGCGTAAACACTGTGGATAGGGGCCTCAGTGAGATTACCGTTAGCAACGAGGCGAGCCTTGTGTCTTCCGTCGTGTTTGACAGCGTATATCATGTGTACCTTGATCTGTTGGAATCCCGTGGGAATGGAGCTTGTCTTGTATACGCCTTTATCAATGAATGTATTGTATTCATTGAGTTGTGCCATTTCCAGAGTGGTGGCATCTTCCCATTTGGTGTTTCCGTTGGCTTGATCAAATCGGAGGGCTTCTTCGTGGCTACGAGGAACTTTGAATCCATATTGATACTGCGGAGTGGTACGGAAGGAACGTAGTTTGGCTTGGTGCACGAGTCGATCAAGTTTCTTGGTTCGTCGGGCTAGGTTGGTGATTCTTCTGAGACTTTTCCAACCCGGGAGATCAAGCAAGCTGTTGTCTTTCCCATATTTTGCAACGGTGACCGGGTCGTCGGCTGCAATGTTGGCCAGAGGTTCATATGTGCGTTCCATATTCTCCCACTCAATCCAGAGGTTATACTTGGAACCTTTGTATTGAGGATGCTTGTTATCCAGTGGACCTTGGTGTCCTAGGATGCGGCGAAACGACCAGAGTTTGCCGTCTTCTTGTGTTGAATCACGATGTATGTAATTCATGACGTCATTGTATGCAATGATATCATCGAGTTCGTCATCTGAGTGTTTGCACTTGAACTTGATGAAGTCTTTATTGCGTTCAAGACTGTCTTCAACATCGACAATGGTGAGATGTTTCCGGGTGCCATCGAGATTGGTTACAAGGAAGGAACGTCCTTGTAGATCGGCAATCGGGACCGTAGGAATGGTAATAGGTTTACCATCATCGTCAAATTGTGCGTTACCTTCTTCGTCGGTAACAACTACCTGTGATGGGTCTACGGAAGGAGTAGCGGGGTTTGTGTGTGGAGTTGCGACGTCACTGACATCAAAGTATGCTAATTCCGGTGGATCAAAATCATCTTCAGTAAGGAGAACGCCGTCGGATGTCTTGCTGAAGATGTGTGTCGTAGGAGGACCATCAAAACTCTCCCCATAGTTGTTAGGGAGTGGAGAAGGTGACCAGCTTGGGCTGTCATCGACCTTCTTATAAAGAAAGCTCGGTAACGAGGGGTGGGCGGGTGGTTGAAGAATTGGTTGAGTGCCAGATGCGTGGGGCGTGGTATCTGTTGGTGCAGATGGAACGGTGTCATCGGCGGTGTCACAATCAGCAGGTGAACCGTTAGGGGAAACTGAGCTGTTTGGTTTAGTAGACTCGTCAATGAGTTTATTCTGATTGGTATGCTCCCCATGTTTGAAAGCTGGAGCTTCTCCAGTGGCGTATATACGGGGTAAGGAATCCTTTGCATTACGCCATTTGATGAAACCATCATCAGTAAATAAGCCCGCGCGTTTGTTACGTGACTCAGGTGTAAGAGCAGATCGAACACCGGACCGGTCTAGTAACTTGTTGGTAACTGGATCCCAGATTCGAAAGCAGAGTCCATTGCCAACATGTTCGGCGATGCCGACGAAATGACCTAGGCGTTCGGTAGATTTGGTACCGAAAGGAGAGTCATTGGTCTTGAAATACACAGGTTCAAACCAGAAGAAACTGGTGTATGCGCTAATGTCGCCAATTGTACCCGTGGCAATAAAGATCGGTTGTTTATCGGACAGCGTAGGGTCAGAGACAACATTGAGGAGACCCGCGACGTATGTCATGCACAGTAACCACATGTGTGGTGGTGTGCCGGTACGATCCATGACGCGATTGACAATGCGTTTGAACGTTTGGTATCGTCGTTCGAATTGATTCTGGTGTTGATGGTACGGTTCACTTTGCCAGAGTCCAATCCATAGCATTTTGAGGTAATCCATGACCTTCTTACTTGATTGATAGTTACCGTGGTCACAAAGGAGGCGGATGGGCCTGCCCCATTTTCGAACAAAGTTCTGAAAGCAGGGTAGGAAATCGCCGGTGGTACGCATTTCTTCAACGTGAATAATATGCGATTTGCGGCCAAAGAAGATTTGAGCAATCTTGGATCCACCATCAATTGCTGGGACATCTGAATAGACTGCATCGGACATAACATCGTCATTGAAGGGGCGAACGTTCATGGCCGGTTGAGGGGAATGCAACCGTTTGAAAATGTTACCATCAGGGCTAACCGCTAACGAACCGTATTGGGTTGAGTTTTCAAAAGTAGCCTTGATGCGATCGGTGGAAACCCAACAAAAGAAAGGTTTGAGGGATAAGTAGTCATGTTCGTTGGGGTATCTTTCGCGGGGCAAGGTAGCACTTTAAAGCGTGCTGCCGCTAATACAGCACGATGAAATTACGAGTATTTGTATGGTAAATTACCGTGTTGTTGGAAATACAACATGGTATACCATGTAATTCGCGTTGCCGCTAATACAACACGTATTTTGTGCAGCAGAAACAAGTTCGTGAACACAAGGATCGAACCTCTGCTGTCTTTTCTTGAAAACAAAACACTTAATGAGATTGCTAGCATATGCTAGTTTCTGCGTGTGTTCTCTCTTCGATCTCTAAGTATCGAATATTTCGATCGTACGAGTGACGATCACTTGGCTCGCAAGATTGAGCCATTTGGTCAATAATGAGATGCTTGGCTCACAAGATCGAGCCATCTGGTCAAAAATGAGACACTTGGCTCACCAAATTGAGCCATTTGGTCCATAATGTTAAACATCATGATTCACGCGCAACCAATTTGTACGCGTGGAAGTAAGGAATGAGATACCATTGTACCATTGTGACATACTGATACGCCGAGCATGAAAGGAATTTAATAGCAATGCGCGTAGTGTCACTGGCTGTACAATCTGTCGGAAACGCAGTGACTGTTCCAGAGACTGCGGTTGGCGCGCAGCATGCGAGACGTTCTTGATGAGCGTAGTCAGTGGAAGTAAGCCAAAAGGAGCGATCGTTGTTCTTATGATCATCAATTGGAAGAAAGGGAGATCGGGTGGAATGGCTGGAATACGAGCTGAGGGATGTGACCGTGGAGGACCCAGGAGAAACAGATATATCGAATCCTTCAAGGCAGCGTGGGTTCCCATATTCGTCGTAATCGGCATAAGGGAGTTGCTGTGGTTGGGGAGGATATTTCTGGAGAAACTGTTCATCCTTTGCACTGATCGTGGTATCGAGAACAGATGGGTCCCAATGTTTATCGGACGTCATGATGACATGTGGCAGAGTGTCAAATTCGACAGTCGTATACTTTCGCATCGCAAGGTATGGTAAGCCGTGTCGTATGCTAAGAGGCAGTGCATAGCCATTGGAGGTGGTGATGACCTGTCCTCCACCTGCTTTGATGGACGTGTCGTCTACAGTGGAAAAATATGCTTCCATCTGGCCGGATGACAATATCGAAGGATGTCGTCCTGTATAGGCACATTCATTGAAAATAAGAATGACGGGGCCTCTGTTCGACATGGAATATGCTCCGCAAGTAGCAATGGGAATGTTTTGTACCTGATGATTGTTAATGCCGGTGACGTTAACATATCGTGGTGGAATATCCTTGGAGATGAGACATGCATCATTACCGATGATGCAGCCATTTGCGCCGCGATCGACCATGGCAAAACCAGGGCTAGTAACCGTAGTTTTGTGTATACGGTATGTGTATGACGTTACGGGACCATCATTAGGAAAGGTGAGATCATCCTCGGGAGTATACCACTGGTGAAAATTGGCGGAATACGATGGTGTTCCGACAGGTATTTGGGTGTCACCGTCCTTTTTGTACTGAATGTCAGGGTTGTTTGAGAGGAATCGAGCTGGATGTGCGGGTGACACGGAAGACTTGAGAGGTTGCTGGTCCTTAGACGAGGAGGTCGTGGATTTGTATACACCTAGAGATGCATGGAAAACGCCTCTACGATCATTCTCTACAGCAGGATGTAGGTCTGCTGCAGAATTGGCATGCTCATCCTTGGTTGAAGTATCGTCTTCTTGAAAAGATACCGAGTGTTCATGTTGGTATGCCTTTCGGGTAATGGGTTTGACACTGTTGGGGTCAGGTTGGTTAGTATTAAGTAAGTCGTGTCGCAATGAGGCAACCACGATTTTCTTGCCTTCCGGAGAAAAACTGAGCCAACTCTTCATGTCCTGACGTGACAAGGCCTTCCATATGTTTGTAGGCAACCTTGTGGTAGGGTCAGGAGTACGTCCAGCCTTGAACACAGCATAATCTTGATAGTCTCCTTCAAATTCGATGGGGAGAGCATAGTCATCATGGTCTTGGATCGAGTCAGAAGAGAAATCATGAACGTGTGCACGTACGGTCGACCGAGGAGCAGACATCGCAGACTGGGAATCAAGTCGAGTTGCTTCGAGTAAAAGCGTGATTTTAAGATCGTGGATAGCAGCGGCTTCGGCAACTGCATCCGTTACGGTGCTATTCGTCCCACCTGGATCCTTGACTTTGGCAAACTGTTCGCTTAGCTGGAAGCTGGAATAACATGCCTGACACAATGCTGATTTTACAGTGTGATACTCGAGTGGCTTGTTGGGAGGACGGAGCTTGTTGAGGTGATTCAATTCATCAAACCAGTGTGTGATGAATTTCACTTTGGATTCCTTCCAATTGTTGAGGTTCAACTTGAGCAACGCTTGTAGCTGGGTCGAGTTGTCGTATACCTTTGCTTTTGATTGGCTATGAAGGTTTACGAAGTCGAAGTAGGCCTTGCGTCCATCACGAGTGGTAGAATGACTGTGTACACACGATGCAGAAAGGTCACTCTTGAAGACTTCCAACATTAGTACCCAGAAGAAGGCACATTGTTTGACGTAGAGATCACGGGTGTAACCCACAAGCGTGGCTGGAGGCCAAGTTTCATCGAGGAATGTCTCTGTATCGATGTCATATGCCTCGAGTTTAGCTTTGAAACCGACGAGCCAGTGTTCGAATCTCGAGTCATTCGTGAGGGGTGTAAAGGACTTTTCATCTCGTGCTTTTCGGCACCATGATTCGTACTTTACCTGCTGAGGGGACTTTTTGTTACTTCCCGCCGGAGGAGGTGGTGGGTTCAGAACAGATTCGTTACGTAAGCGTTGGGCACGCTCTCCGCGGAATGCCTGGAATTCCCTGTATGTATATGACTTTACATCTTTCCAGTCCTTCTCGTCTTCTCCTAGGGCGACATCTTCTTCTTGTAGGTCGATAGCGAAATCCGCAAGTGCTTCTATGCTCCTTTGGATGGATCGAGGGATATGCGTTGCCAATCCTTGCTCCATATAGGTAAGTTCGCGTGCACAATCCGGTTCGATAAGTGCGTCGAGGAACGATATCCACTCGCATAATCCGCCTTCTTTGAGAGCTAGGCACAACTTGCTAGTAATCTCACTTGTTACGTTGAGTAATGATATGAGTATCTTTCTCATATCAGCATCGAAGCTGGGAAAGCGTTCGATAGTGGTGATTTCAGCGTCATTCTTCTCTTCGCCTCCGAGTGCATTGACGGGCATTACCGGTATGTTCGGCATCTGTGGTGGTTCGGAGCCTTGGAAAGAAGTGCGTGGTAACTGAGAATGGGAACTGCTTCTTGTGCGATGTGCGACGTGCATATGCCAGCGTAGGGATTATGTTCAATTCCGTTCCTGTTCCTTCTTGTGTGCAAGCCTTCTTAGAGCTTGCGACTGTTAATCTATAATTTTCCTTCTGAATCCGATTCGTTGAGAGTCTGATTCAAGGACTTCTGACGAACAGCAACGCTGTGTTAGTGTGTTAGTAGACGAACGATTGTACTCTACGCGTGACAATTGTGTTTGGATACTTTCGGCAACGGATAATCGGACTACAGGCGAGACTAGGGAAACGCCAGATCTCCTCTTGCTGTGACTTATTCAGATTGCAGCGAGACAGACCTTAGTATGTAGATTACAGGTAGTTGGTAGCAACTAGTGTGAATTTTGGGATATAAATCAGTTGAATGTTAAAAGTATGAGATAAAGTGAAATCTTGCCGAAATGCAAGATATCTCTTTTATTGAGATGAATACGTTGCAACTGCTGTTGCGTAGTGCTGAGATTACTCGCTGATTATTTCCGTACATGTATTAGTCGTTGACCATATATATTTGTATGCATGTATATGTATTGTGTGAGAATCACACGCCAACGGTTTTCTTCTCTTGTTCCGTTAGGAAGACTCCATGAAATGTTTATCATTAAGGTCAGGAATTGCTCCCGTAGCTCGTGTGATATTTTATGAAATCAGAGTTTGCTCACCGAAGAACAATGGCAATATCGTAAGACAGGGATTGCTCACCGTTTATGCGCGATGGGAATCGATGCGCCGTGGGAATCGATATGCCGTGGGAATCGATTACTTAGATGGATACGGGACTCATTGATTCATGCGCATAGGAAATCTACCCTTTGGTAGCTTTGGTACTTCTGGTCACGAAAGGAATTTAATAAATCCGGTTCTGCTTCTTACTTGTTGTTGGCGAAAAAATACAGACTTTGTCGGCATCAAATTCAATTGGAAAAGCCGACGAAACGAAACGACGGTGGGAATGAGATTTTACCACTTACCGATCCGGTTCTCCTTCTTACTAAAAATAGGTCCTTATGTACCGAATCTACTGGGCGCAAGGTAGATCCCTACAGCCCATTGGTACAAGGCCACGTAACAACTGTAATTCCGGATTATGAGTTAATTAATCTATTTTCTGTTTTTCCAGCGCTTAACCTGAATCCACATATGATCCCGTTTTAAGCAATCCTCCATATGAGACTGCACGTGTATTCTCATGTTGTAGATTAACTAATATTTCCTCAGTGAATTTGTCGGAGTAACGTGTCTCATTTTGTTTGTTTCTGACATATTCGGGCTTCGCGTATCCATTTTGTATGTCATTGATATTTCCCATATTTCACTGACATACACATGTATATCATTGACATACTTAATATTTATCATTGACATACTTAGTATTGGATCCTAAGCCTCTGAATTTTCGTGTACTACTTTCTTGTGATATTTCGCTGTGTCCGATTCTTCTATCAATGATCTATTCATTCGATCGTGACTCATTTATTCTGTCATCGTGACCATCAGTTTGTTTTCTGTGATAGACTTCCTTCGTTTCCTATATCGCCTCGTTGGTCTTCATATGCCCAAGTGTCTATCCATCAGTAATCTTTCTCATCGTAACTTCGTAGTTGGCATTTCGCCGCGCATCTCATTCGTGTATGTGCGCGCGTCGATCTGTTTTCTTATTGGTTCGTATTTAACCGCTGCTTTCTTATTCGTTCATATTTAACCGCACGTAACGGTTATATCTTGTTTTTACTTAACAACACGATTTGCCGGTTGTTCTCCCCTAAATCCATGATCTTGATTTAGATTCCTATTGAATTTTTAGAGGGAAGCATACAACATAGTTTTTAGACATGGATTTTTAGTGTGGTTGTTTTATTACTGAATTGTGGTACTTAACTTTGTTTTTACATTGTCATGAATTCATTTAGAAGGTTCCTGAATGCATTACTGTTTAGCGGCTTGGTCAGAATGTCGGCATAGTTGTCCTGTGAATTAATATGGCTGATAGATATGACTTTTCCAGCTTGGTGTTGTCTGACAAAATGGTAGGCCAATGCGATTGATTTCTTGTTGAGTGAACTTGCAGGATTGGTGGAATTAATTACTACACTTTTGTTATCCACATAGATCTCTGCTGGTTTGGTGATTACAACTCCCATCGATCTAAGATGATATCTGAGCATAATAGCCAATGCAACCGCGTCTTTCAGGGCAGTAAATTCAGCTCCAAATGTACTGGTATGAACCGACGTTTGTCTCTTTGACTTCCAGTAGACTGGCATACACCCGACAAATGCGATCAATCCAGTGATGCTCCTTCCAGTAACTAAATCATGTGCATGGTCGCTGTCACAAAATATATTCAAGTCCATTTCAGGGATTAGTGGCACCGGGAACATTGGATCCAGTTCTTCTTTGTAATATTTATAGTGATGTGTAAATTCTTCATATTTGAGTTTAACATCACCATTTGAACTGATCCTTGGGGGTCTTGGATCCACTAGAATTCCTTTCTTCTTGTACTTCTTCAAATATCCCAAGATGTGTCTAGCCATCTGCAAATGACCTTCCCGCGGTCCAGCTGCAAATCTTGAAAGAGATGATACTGCGAATGCGATGTCAATTCTTCCAGATAGCACCAGCCACTGCCCTAGACCAATAATGTGTTGGAATTCCTTGTGTTCGGATACTGACAGTAATGGTGAATCATCCAGTTCTGGGTGACAATCAGTTTTCATTGGTAGATTTTCTTTCTTGAGTGTCACTGAATATTTCTCTTGATATTTCCGAATCACTTCACTGATATATTTGGTAGAGTTCATCAGCAACCGTCCGTCTTTGATTCTTGTCAGGCTTGTACCAAGGTAATACTGAGGTTCTGATTCGACATTTCTCAATGCAAATTCTTGTTCAATTCTGGCTATCCAATCTTGAGGTTTCTTTCCTATTACCATAAGATTGTCAACATGAGTACCAATGTATGTGTAACCTTCTCCTTCCTTCTGCAGCCATAAATCTGGGTCTGCTCTTGACGGTCGAAAACCCAAGTTCATGAGTGTATCAGCGAGAAAATCCATAAAAGCTCTACCACTACCTGCCAGTCCGTACAGTGCCCTTTGTATTTCTACCTTGCATCCTTTCTTTTCACCAAACTCGTCTCCAGCCCACACCCATACTTTTTCTTGAACCGGTGCAGTTGGAAATGCATTTCCCACATCTGCTGTCATCAAATCCAGTTGTTTGTGTTGTGCAATTAGGAATAGTAAGTACACAGATAAACTGTTGATTTGACTGGAGTATGTGTTGTATTCACTCGAGTCGGCTCTATGACCACCTGCCACCAACCGACTCTTGTATCTGCCATCTTCACTCTTGATATCCCAAATCATCTGTAATCTTGCTTGTTGCCAACCTTCCTCTTTTGGAAATTCTTTTTCTGCTGAGTGATATTTGAAACATTTTAGACGTTCCAAATTATCCATCTCCTTCTGAATTGAGTCTTTCCATTTTGTATTGCCGGCTTCAGCATCGAATTGCATACATTCTTCATAGGTATTTGGAATCTTCTGTCCAAATTTTTCACGATTTTTCTTCTTTGCCATTCTTTGATTCCTGGATGGTTTCTTCTTGACTGCGCGTTGAATACTCTTGTGTATTAGGGACTTCATGAATCGTATTCTTCTGACGATGCCAGATTTTTGTTTTATGACTTGCTCTGCCCATACATTCAACGGCCTGTTGTTTCCTCTCCTGCTTTCAACAATGTACTCCTTAATATACTTTGCGCATGCCAGTGGTTGATCTTTCTTCAATTGTGGAAATGGAGTATTTAAGACTGTATTGCCTTGCAGCTCATCGATGTATTGTGTTTTGAATACCAAAATTCCATTTTCCCAGAAATGATCCAAAATCTTCCTGAAGTCCATATTCAAATTCATTTCAGTGCTTTCCAAAATGTCCTGGTGGGTTTCAGCATTGTTGCATCCATCTATTTCACTTGGTAACGTTTCTTCTTCCATATCCAAAGTGTTTTCCGGATCCACATCCTCTTCATCTGCATCAAGCTCCCCTGAAACCGTATTGTCATTTTCATCTCTTCCTTCCATTGGATTGGTGCTAGTTGAATTTTCCATTCCTTCAGAGCTCGCGACAAATTTCTCCCCTGAAGATAACAATGGGACTTCATCAGTGCTCTTGATATCTTCCATGTTCTGTTGGTGCTCTGACAGGGAAAGAGTAAACTTCTCTGCCTCCGGGTTGTCATTCACATATTCATCTTTGGTGCCAATTTCCTTGCGTCTTGTTCTAACTACCGATCTCATCAACACTTGTCTTTTCTGTTTTGGTGTATCTGGTTCAGTCAGAATATAATAGGTCATTGCATCCCCCGTTGATTCAGCAAAACCCAGAAATCTCCCTTTTAACATGTTGTTTTTGGGACTCTTGAATCTTGGCTCAAAATACCACACTGGTTCATAGAAATGAAATCTCAGGTGGGAGATATCAGGTGTCCACCCTTGGTGCAATTCGAGGGGTACTTTCCAATTCAGCAATTTTCGCGCTGCCAAATTGTTAACTGACACGCACCATTTTGCACACCAATGTGCTAAACTGATTGGCGCCTGAAACATACGTAGACTATTTTGTACCATCTTGGACAATCTTCCCCATTCCGCTTCACACAGGTTCTGATGGCTGTGGTGTGGTTCACTTGTTCTTGTTTTGATCATATTTTCTCGAAGAATTTGAGTCCACTTTACACCTGTTTCAGATCTTGCATTATCACTGAGTATAGTATCCGGTGCACCATGTTCTCGAAGATAATCCTGGAGCGCATTTGTACATTGAGATTCTGTTTTCAGAGGATGAAAAGACCAAAGCTTTGTCTTGGTGCCACTGAAAAATTGTCCCCCGTTGTGTCCTTGAGATGTCTTTTTCGAGAAGTATGTGTAATCAGTGCTCACTGTTTCATTTTGTCTTCTGTAATGAAATGCCTTGAATCTTTTCCTGTAATGTTTCCTGGGGACTTCTCGATTTTCTTCTTCTATTTCTTCATAGTGTTGGGTAGTATTTTCCAATGTTTTCAAAACAGTCAATTCTGGTAACATAGCAAACCTTTTTCGAAGTTCTAATATTGGTAGTTTTGCAAATTTGAATGTTTCTATTGCTCTCTTCCTTCTCAACATTGGATATTTGCGCATGTCTGGAGGTGCAGGACTGTTCAGTTCGAATTTTTCTAATATATCCACGTCTCCTTCCGTCGGTTTGGTAATATGAAAATAAACTTTTTCATCATCATATGAAAATGGTAGAAATGTCGTTCCGATTGTAATCCCACATTTGCTCAACTGTGGTTGCACTCCATTCACCAGTACTCCATGATCACCCATATCGATTGTTGTCAATAGTGATTCACCATCAGTTTGATCTTTATCCTTGGTGACAAAAGTTGCATAGTGGACCATTAGAATTACTGGATCTTCTCTTCCTGGAATAAAAGCCTTCGTTACAGCACTGCAAACCGGATGCTCCACATAGGCATTGGTATCATTACTCATGTACGGCCTCATTGCAGATGTCATTCCAGTTTCTCCTCCAATTCGAAGCCATGCTTGTTCTGTAACCGTTGGTCTTCTTCCTCCACCGCTGTCGATCACTGCAATGTTGTCATTTTGTTGAACCTCTCTATATTGGTGTAAATTGGTAATTGTTGGATTTCTTGTTGCTCTTCTCGGTCTTCTTTCTTGGTAAATTTTCCTGTTTACTGTTCTTCGATCCCGTCGTTCCTCGTTCGTTTCACTTTCATCGTCCGAGTCAGGTGCCATTCTTGCAACCAGATCCGGTACGTCTTCTCCATCACAATCCTCATCCTCATCCTCAGTTTCACTTTCATCGGATTTTATTTCCATCTTGTTTCTTCGTGTTGTGTAAAAATGAGAGGATGCATTTCTTCTTGGTGTAGAATTCGCTGCATTCTGCATTGTTGCCTGATCCGCACCATCATCCTTCGCTGCATTCTGCATTGCCTGATCTGCACCATCATCCCCCCCAGAATGTAGATGAAATCGAACTGTTTTGAGAGCAGTGGAGCCTGGAGGGAATAATTCAGTTTCATCAATTGTTCCAATACTATCCTGGTCACTATCGACATCCGGAGTTTGTGACTCAGTGTTTTCTGCCGATGGGTGTGACCCGGCAAGCGGCGGCGATGCCGGTGAATTCGTTCCGGTAGGTGCCATTACACGCCGAACCCGACGTTGACGACTGGATTTAGGAATAAAATGATTCAATCCATCGTCTTGTGGAGAACCAACAATAAGCCCCCCTCTGGAGTGGGAGGTGGAGTATCACTGTGGCGGATGGCTTGGTTGTATTTGAGTACCCAATCGCGATACGGTTGAGAAAGCTCTTGCCATGTGTCTGGAGAGATTCTGATGATACCTTTGAGGTTAGGGTGAATAGTCCCTGTAAGAGTGCCTGTGCCGTTGGAACCCGTACGTTGTCTTTTGTTAGGACCATCAGGGGTGCGTCGGACGCGTTTGTGGCCTCCTCTGTTGCTATCAAATGCAGTGCGAGCAAGTTCTTCATCATGGATGCGAAGCTTAATAATCATTTCTTCTAGAGTCTTGTCGGTTTTATGTTCCAGCAATTCTTCTTTGAATCTCTCCAGGTTGGGGTCACGAATATTCCGAGCGAATATACTTTTTGCATCCCATTCAGTCATGTGGTATGGTGGAATTTTTCGGAGTTTATGATAGGTCAATTCAAACGTGTTAATGTACTCAGAAATATTGCCATTGGGATGCAACAGGTTGTATCGTAGACGAAGCTTCAGTGTCTCAGCATAAGATTCTCGCCGGTTATCAGAATCATACCAGCCCAACAGTTCTTGCCATGCCGCATGACCATCAAATGTATCTTCATGCTTGATTATTTTGGAATGGGCACTACCTCCACTGCACGCCGACAGCAATGTTCCCCAAAGTGCCTTGTTTTTGCTCGGTGCATTCCGGGCCGCATCTGCATCATTCATAATCTCCTCATGTCCTGTAGCCGCAAAGGTAGCTATTGCATCGGATTTCCACTTGGTCCAGTTTTCTTGTTGGCCGTCAAAATCATGGATTGGTTTTGCCTTGAGTAGCTGCTGACCCGTTGCCTTTTCTTTGGCCGGCCTCACTTCTTGTCTAAGTGCTTCCATCTCGTCATCCTTGTTGCGTGATTCTTGAATTGTTTGTCTGAGAGTGTTCATTTCTGTTTCATATCTTCTTTCTTTTTCTCGTCCTCTTGCTCTTGCGGCTCTCATTTCTTCCTTTAGTGCATTGATTTCTTCCATTTGACGTTTGGCTTCTGCTGCTTGTCTTCTGAGATTAACCAGTTCTGTATCTCTGCGTCTGCCAGGTCTTGAACCACTATTATCATTGTCACTTTCTGATGATGAAGAAGATGATGAAGATGAAGATGAAGACAAAGACAACGATGATGCGTAGTTGGCCCGTCTTGAGCGTCGTTTGCGTCGGGTTGGGGAACTGTTTGTTGTCAATGGAATCTGGGTATCCTCATCCTCGCTTGTATTTTGTGGTACATCCGGTACTTCATTCTGTTTCCACCAATCATTGTTTCTCATCATGTAGAAGGCCGGGTAGGTGACTGCACCCAGAGTTTGGAAGAATCTGTTAGTAAAGGTTGGCATGTTGTCGTGTATTTTCTTTTCGGTTGTTACGTATTTTTATTTTTGTTTCTTGTTATGTATTTTTTATTTTTATTTTGATATTCTTCTTTGTTGTTCTAGCCAATTCTCAGTAGTATCTGATATATTTTGTTCAAGATAATGGCTTATTCCAGTAATTTCGTACGGGGGTATTAGATCTCAGTGGTACAAATACGTATAGAATTTTCTTCAAGTTCGCGATCGATAAATTCTAAGATTGATTTTCGTTAGTAGGAAATTTCTCGTAAGAAACTCTTAGGAATACTTCCTGAATGGATTGTAACTCGTAGGTATGTTTGACACTCCGGAATGGATTGTAACTCGTAGGTATGTTTGTTAGATAGACTTCGTATGAAGCTGCGACTGTTAATCAACAACTGTAATTCCAGATTATGAGTTAATTAATCTATTTTCTGTTTATCCAGCGCTTAACCTGAATCCACATATGATCCCGTGTTAAGCAATCCTCCATATGAGACTGCACGTGTATTCTCATGTTGTAGATTAACTAATATTTCCTCAGTGAATTTGTCGGAGTAACGTGTCTCATTTTGTTTGTTTCTGACATATTCGGGCTTCGCGTATCCATTTTGTATGTCATTGATATTTCCCATATTTCACTGACATACACATGTATATCATTGACATACTTAATATTTATCATTGACATACTTAGTATTGGATCCTAAGCCTCTGAATTTTTGTGTACTACTTTCTTGTGATATTTCGCTGTGTCCGATTCTTCTATCAATGATCTATTCATTCGATCGTGACTCATTTATTCTGTCATCGTGACCATCAGTTTGTTTTCTGTGATAGACTTCCTTCGTTTCCTATATCGCCTCGTTGGTCTTCATATGCCCAAGTGTCTATCCATCAGTAATCTTTCTCATCGTAACTTCGTAGTTGGCATTTCGCCGCGCACGTCCGAGAACTGTTTCTCTACCCCCCTCGGGCTATCGCGCGGTATTTTTCAAATTCTCGACCCTATTTTTATCTTTTTAGGTCGCGTGTCTACTAAAAAACCTCGCGCGTCGCTCACCTTTACTTTCGAGACAATATCTTGTCACTCCTCAAACAAAATAACTATTTTAGGGTTAAGGATATCATATTCTTTTCGTGACAAGCACTATTTTGTGTAAAGCTTATGCACGAATGACTATTTTCATCTTCTCAACATTTTCCGTCCCAAATCCTCCAACTCCAACTCAAATCCAACTCAAAAAATCCCATTTTCATTACAATGGATAGGGACCTGTCCCCCCCCCCCCCCCCTTGTATCTCATAAACCAAGAGCTCCAAAAAGTTGGTAGGATAGGCAAACAATTCTAGACAACAATACTAACAAGGCCTGCAAGTCTCAAAGGGATCTGCCGTACGCGTTAGAAGC
>CM074788.1:14812708-15052689 GCA_037355745.1 Pseudo-nitzschia multiseries | reverse complement strand
AGACGGTGGTGTAGCAGCATTTTTGCTTTCAAAAAAATGTAGCCAGGAGATCCGATTCGATATCACTAGCCAATCGCAATTGGTTATGGACCCATCAAGGCCTTGCTCTGGAACAACTGCCAGCTCGGAATGGATAGTGTCGACATGAAATAGGTACAGTGAATTCATCAGGCGACCACGTTGGACAAATTCAGAAGCTGTTTTCTTAGGCACATCTTGAAACCGACGAGCCACAGCATACATTCCGTTTGTATCAATTGGATAGCCACCAATACTACTGTATGGCTGCTTCAAACTCTGTACAGTTAAGAAGCATACCAGATGGCACGGTATGAGCTTGGGATTGTTATTTAAATCAAAGTCCAATTTCATCAAACACCAATCCATCCAGACGGAGTTCAGCAGAGAACTATCCGATCTATATGAAGGATGCGAGCGAAATATAAAATTAGACCCACAAGCAACATCGAAACGATTGTGCTCTGTAACTCCACAAATGTGTGAAGGATTCTCCAATAAAGGTAGCACAGAATCACAAACAAAGTCGAGTATGTCAGAAGGAAAAAATGGTTTGCTTTTGTTCGTAGAACGAAGCCACTTCATTGTTGATTCCCCATTTTCGGTTCTCATTATATGAAAATGAGAACCGCCACCATCAGGTCATTCAATTGGAGGAGGATCAGGCGGATGCAAGTTGAAGTGATATGTTGCCTGGCTTAGCATCATTTTCTCGGACTTTCGCTTCGCCGTTTGACCGATTAGTGATGCAGCATTACCTTGCGTGTTCTTGGAAGGAGCTTTAATCTCAGTTTTATGGTGAGACTCATTCGGAGCACTATCCCAGCCTGCGGGGCTCCCCCATAAAGAGATATAATCTGGTAGGTGAAAGTACAGGTGATTCTTGATTAGTTTTGTTCCCATCCCTTTCCTGTGACATGTGGAGTTTATACAATTAATAAAGTGAACAATTGTTTTTGGGAGATTCTTTAAGGAACCATATTTCATTAGACCGTGTTTAAGAAATTCTTCCATTGATAGAATTAGCTGAATTACCTCTATCTGTTTCTTTACAAAACGATGGTCACCAATAATGTCAGATCCATGTTTGGAAACCATAGCGATCAGAAGAGAAATAAGCATTCCAGAGAAATCATGCCCTTCTTTCTTCGTAGTTGATAATAGCTGAGTCCCAAATTTGGTGCGAGGAAAATCTCTATCAGACTGGCGTGATAACAAACCACCGTACCGTTGTGCTAAATGGCCAATACTGTTAGCAACAGCCACACCGTGCTTCAAATTGGGGGCATAAACACATGGAACACTTCCGCGGAGCAACAATTCAATTGACTCGATGGCCCGTTTGGCAGTACCAAGCTGGTGCATGTGCAAACATTCACCGGGAGTTGCAAAATGAATGTTGTTCTGATTCGTACCAAAGCATAAATCATGAAATACATTCCTTATGTTGTGATGAGAGTTGTTTTTGAAGTTCTTATTGATATCGTTTTGATCTGTGCCGGGAAAACAATGGAAATCAACAGGTGACCACTTCTTTGTTGCAGGTTGAACAGAAGGAATGTTTATGTTCGGAGAATAACAGTTGCAGTGACGGCACATCCGCATGACACCCTTATTGAAGGAGCCGTATTTTCCACACAATTTATCGTGAAGTTCTGTGTCGCCAATAACATAGGCAATGGCAAATTTCATTTTTACCCTCCACTGTTGATTTGCGTACGGAAGATAATTCCATTCGATACCACCGTCTTCGTTACACGCGGCTTTGAAGGAACGAAACGCTACTTCCAAACCATTGTGAAGATTCTGAATTTTTTCCTTTGAAGTGGCAGGACGAGAGTGTCTGGTTGACTCCCATTCGGGGTCGGGATGGAAGTAAATAGTTGTCCATGCTTCAGGTCGAGAACGAGTCTCCACATTAAAAATACCAAGTGTCATGTTCAATGGTGTTAACGTAAGTCGTCCGTGCGCATCCAAAGATATGCCGTCCATGTAAAATATAATAGGAACAAGAATTTCTTGCGAATTGGGATTGCAAATTTCTTTCCAAGAAGATTTCCACCACGAGCCGTGATGCAATTCTGAGATTACAGAATTAGGATTCAACTCAGGATTATTGTCGGGAGACAGAGGGGTGGAATAGTCGGGAAAGGAGAGGTTTTCTTCTATCATTAGCTGCTGGTCAGAAAGAAGAGAATAAATGGCATCCTTAAAAGAACGGACATACACCTGAGTGGGCTTATTATCAGGTAACCAATTCAGTATATGAGGATGAAATTTCATATCGGAGAGACCAAGATTGGATTGGAGATTGTCAAAAATTGCTTGCCGAGATCTAATTTTGGCATCGCAAAAATCAAAACCCGGTCTCATTTGACTTTTCTTTGCCCACTGGAAAATGGATTTGAATGTGTTCAGTGGCAATTTATGTCTGGCCATTAAATTCATGAGTTCCAATTCAGCAAGAAGATGAGGGGGCGGCGGTAGTTTTGTGTAGCTTTGAAATGCATCCTCTCTTTCGTTCAAATTAATGCTTTCATGAAAAGAAGGTGGTGGAGGGGCGGGCTGAGCAGTAACGACATTAACAGCAGAACCATTAGTGTTATCTTCTTCGTTGTCTCCACAATCAATGTTGTTGGTAGAATTGGTGTCGTTATTTTCATTTACGTCATCGTCATTGTCATCCTCGTCATCGGAATTGTC
Source organism: Pseudo-nitzschia multiseries (assembly GCA_037355745.1). Lineage (NCBI taxonomy): Eukaryota > Bacillariophyta > Bacillariophyceae > Bacillariales > Bacillariaceae > Pseudo-nitzschia > Pseudo-nitzschia multiseries. The sequence goes on along the minus strand of CM074788.1, from coordinate 15,049,968 downwards.
GATATCATTATTCAGCGGGAATGCATCTTCATCTTGAACAGCAGAAACAGCCATGTAAGATTCAATGGCGTTCCGATCCATTGGCGGTAAAAAGACATCATGTACAATCTGTTGGTTTAGAACAGAATGAAGACCCGTCGCTGACTGACTTGTGACAGTGTGTTGCTGGGAGAGATGGGAAGGGGGAACAGATGGACCGTTTTGTGTCATAGTCATCCCAAAATCAGACGGAGAATGTTGAACAGACGGCAAGGTAGGCTGCACTTTGATAGAGGTGGAGAAGTTATAGATCTTTCGTTTAATTAGACCCTGACTATGGTAGAAATCCCAGCACTCATCAAGACAATAAAGATGTCTTCTTAGGCCAACGGAGACGTATTTCAAAGTACCCTGCTTGTTTGCCGTGGATTTATATCCTAAAAACTTGGAGTTTTTGCCATTCAGCGCGCAACAACGGCAGTAGAATAGAAGAGGGGTTTTCATAACAGGAGGCATGATGTTGCAGAGTTGTTTGAAGGAAAATATCAGTAGATGGGGTCGAAACGAAGGAGATCACAAAGATGAATCGTTGAAAGGAAAAAATTACATGTGTTACTTTGTGTGTGATGTGTTTTCTTGTACGGTAGATTTCCTTACTACCGTACTTCGATTGCAAAAATGGTCCGTAAAGTAATTACTACTTAGTGATGATTGCAACATTCCTCGTACAATATGTTTAGTAGTGAACAGTACGTACAGTCAACTCCTTAAGAGGGTTAATACACAGCGCCGGACGGGTCAATCCCATCAGTTATTCCAAACATTTGTTGGCAGGCGCGTCAGTTCTTCCATAAGGTGCACGGAAATGGGAATCGAAATGGAAATCGTGGACAATAGCGTTGTTGATTATCGAAATGGAAATCGTGGAGAATTGTTTTGTTGATTGCGATCAAGTTGATTCCGACTTTCATGTACCCGTAAAACCAACTAGTACGCTATTTTTGCATGAGTTATTACTAGTAGATACTAGTACGAAATCGTGGACAATTGCGTTGCTGATTATCGAAATGGAAATCGTGGACAATTGTTTTGTTGATTACGATCGAGTTGATTCCGACTTTCATGTACCGGTAAAACCAACTAGTATGCTATTTTGCATGAGTTATTACTAGTAGATACTAGTAATACATTATTTTCGCTAGTACTTCATCATTATAATTGATTATTTCATTATCTTTCCGACGAGGAAAACAAATACCAACGTGTTAGGTGTTACTACGACCTAATCTTCGAATAGATAATCTACTCTACTGATACTACTAATACTAATCATCCAATCGACAGTCGAACCAACCATGGAGGGAATTTACAAACTACAAAAGGTGGTTCAGGAACACCCAGCCAATCTCGAACAAGAACTCCGGAGAATGCTTGTTCATCACAAGAAAGAGACTGCTCGAATCCAAAAAATGATTCGTAAGATTCGTGAAGAAAAAAGGAATGATCCAAATGTTAAAAAGGAAAGCGACGATCCTACTAGCAATCATCAAGTCGTTCCGAATGTAACCAGCAGCATCTATCCACAAAGCGGGGGGTTATTTGAGAGCAGCGAACAACATTGGAGTGGCGATTCCGACGGTGTAGCTTCTGAAAATACAGCGGATCTTCCTGGCGTTAAACACGAACAAAACCCTTGAGTGCAATAGCCCGCCTGGGGTGGATTCGACTTGGAGTTGACATGGAGTTGGAGCTGGGATTTGAGTTGGAGTTGGAGGATTTGGGTCGGAGCCCATTATACCGGTATGGTGGAAACATGTTGAGAAAATGAAATAAGTCATTCGTGCACAAGTTGTACACAAAATAGTGCTTGTCACGAAACGAATATGATATCCTTAACCCTAAAATAGTTATTTTATTTGAGGAGTGACGAGATATTGTCTCAAAAGTAAAGGTGTGCGACGCGCGAGGTATTTTAGTAGACACGCGACCTAAAAAGGTAGGAAATTTAAAAAATAGGGTCGAGAATTGTTAAAATAGCGCGCGATAGCCCGCGGGGGGTCGAGAAACAGTTCTTGGACGGAGGTCACGAGCGAAAGTGCGTTGTGGAAAAGTAAGCCTGAGTCACCCAACACTTTTCGGGTTTCTTCAAACATGTAGTCGATTAGGTCAGTGACACAAACTTGACCCGTCATACAGACTTTGTCAATCTCAGTCTCCCACAAGTCACCATACCGGGACTGATACGGATTGTCAGCAAATCAATGATCAATGGGAGTTGGAGGATCTCCGTCCAGACACTCATCCGCCGCCTTGATAAATTTGGTAAGTCCCTTCTGGGAAATACCACGAGAAGCATCAATGATGGCATTGATCCTGTCAGTGTTTCTGGCCAGAGCCTTCATATCCTTCACCAAAGCAATACCCTGAAGCTGGAGCTTATCAAAGTTTTTCTGCTTTAGCCTCGGAATGACTTGGATGGAATCCTTTTCATAGATAGCACCAGCTTGGCGAGGGTCTTCAATCCAAACACTTGAGGGAGTGCCTGTTGCAAAAAGAGAAGAATAAAAAATGCAGTGAGTGTTGAAGCTTGATCAGACTGATACCAAAAAACACATTGAACAACAAAACCCACCTTTTTTCGACCTTGCAAAAGCAATTGCTTGGAGTCTCAGTCTGTTACGATCCACACGAGTGATCAGCCGCTTCTCTGTGTACTCAAATATTTGATCAATCTTGTGACCGTTCCCAGCAGCATCCATCCAAACACCAAATGCAAACCTGGCCTCCTTTTCATACTTAACTTGAAGCACTGTTTCGCGAACACCATAAGTACTGTTGGGATCCAGCTTTCCATTTTCATCACGTTTGAAACTAATGGTAACATCCTCCTTGCCAGCACCAATGCGACTTCCACTAGCCCCTATATGTGCCTTCTTGTGCATCTCGTCAAACCAGCAAATGTTTGACAACGATGAAGGCATCAACAAAGACACATCATAACAAGCAGGAGGGTTGTCAACATCATATGCATCGCCAAGCAGCTTGGGGAACATTGGATGACTGAATGTGACTTGCCCAAACCATAATAGCACCTGTGCCACCCATCGGAATGATGTTCGACACCATGCATCATGGTCTTTATTTTTGCTGCCCTGCTTACCTTTCTTGACTGACTTCATCTGAGGCTTGAGCCTATACATACAACCTCTGACAGCAGAATACGTGAGGGATGGTAAATTACATGTCTGTCTATACTGATTAACAATGTAGGTTGACATTGCAATTGAATTACCAGACTCAAGTGAATCTGCAATGATTTCAGCTTCAACACTCTTCAGATCAATTAGAGGAGGCCTACCAGCTGCTTTGTGATTGCCTTCTCCAGTATACTCTACCTTTTGCTCTTGACATAGTAAAACGTCTCTGCACACCTGACAAACGGTCTCATGGAATGATCTTCTGTGAGCCTGTTGAAAGCCAGCAGCAATAGTTGTGATGGTCTTCAATTTTGTCCACAAAGACTCCGGAGGACTGTCCAGCACAAATTCAAAATGAACTGCAATTGCACCTCTGATATGTTTAGATGAAGACGCTGACTTATGTAGAGGCGATTCCCAATAGTCTTCTGGATCAAACACTTCTTCCTCATCCTCATCCTCATCTTCATCTTCCGCATAGTTCACTGGAGGGAACCTTGCTGGTAGTTTAGAGTCATCCTCTTGTGGCAACACCACAGCAGCAGCCTCCATTTCTTTCTTCAATTTGTTTTGCTCACGCACAAGCAAAGTACTTTTCCTCACTTGTTTCCTCTTCTTTGCCGTAGCTCCACTTCCTCTTCTTTTCTTAGGCGGCATAGTGATAGTATTTCCAATCCAACTTGTGCAGAATGGTACGATTTGTACAGAGTGCCGTCGGAACTGAAATGCTTGGTTTTTGGTTGCTCTTTCTTTGGAACTGAAATGCCGATGGTTGCTCTTTGTTTCGCTTGACCGAAGGTTCAGTAGTATTTCCAATCCAACTTCTGCAGAATGGTACGATTTGTACACAGCGACGTCGGAACTGAAATGCTTGTGACAGCCGGTCCGGTCGATCCGGTTTTTGGTTGCTCTTTGTTTTGCTCGATCGAAGTTCAGTAGTATTTCCAATCCAACTTCTGCAGAATGGTACGATTTGTACACAGCAACGTCGGAACTGAAATGCTTGTGACAGTCGGTCCGATTGATCCGGTTTTTGGTTGCTCTTTGTTTCTCTCGACCGAAGTTCAGTAGAATTTCCAATCCAACTTCTGCAGAATGGTACGATTTGTACACAGCAACATCGGAACTGAAATGCTTGTTACAGATTGCTTGCTTGCTTCTGCCTTTGAAGTAGCTCGACCGGAAGTTCTATAGTATTTCCAATTGGGAATGTGCTGAGTAGTACAGAGTGTACACAGCGCCGTCGGAACTGAAAAACTTCTGACAGTCGTTGCTCCACCGAAGTTCGCTTGTTGTTTCGCTCGACTGAAGCTCGATAGTATTTCCAATCCAACTTGTGGTGAATAGTACGATTTGTACAGAGAGCAGTTGGAACTGAAATACTCTTGACAGTTGGTCCATTTTTTGGTTGCTCGCACCCCCTTGTTTCTGCCTTTGAAACTAGCTCGACTGGAAGTTCGATAGTATTTCCAATCAGGCTTTTGCTGAGTAGTAGTACAGAATGTACAGAAACGAGCCGGAAATGAAATACTTGTGACAGTTGGTTCCTGCTAGCCATTTCGGTTGCTCCCTTTGCTAGCCGTTTGCCTTCTTGCACTCGAAACGTTCTGAAGTATTTCAGATTGGACTTGCCCTTATTAGTAGGGATTGCACACAAGACAGTCAGAACAGACTTGCTCGAGATCATCATTGGGTTCAATTGAATTACTCCTAAGTGATATCATACCATTTATAGATACAGCAATATGGATAGACGATTTGAATTGATATTTGAATTGATATTACTTACACGTGGAGTATTTTTTTAAACCGTTTAAAGGCTGCTGAGTGGCTGGGTGCGCACAATTTTTTTGAAAATAGAACGTGAAGAACATCAAATACCTCATTATTTCTTTATATTCATATTCAGTAATGAAGATAAAAAGTTCTATATTTGGGGGTACTAAAACTCAGAAACAAACAGCAGATTCGTGTTCGTCTTCTCATAAGCTTTTCAACGGTGTATGGGTTAATAGGGTTAGCACATGATCCCGCGAAGATAGCTTTTGTCCGTTGCATGCATAATGGGTGCTTCCCGAAATAGTCTGGGTAGGGGCCCAGATTTAAACAATGCACACACGTGTTAAATACTTAACCGAGTACGTGTTTTGTGTATGTGCTTGGTTATTTAATTTCTTATTTAAAATTCCTTATTCCAAAAATGAGATGTTGCACACTGGCCCGCCAAAATCTGGGTAGGGTGATTTTCATTCCCGAAATACAAAAATCTGGGCCCTACCCAGACTATTTCGGGAATCACCCAATACATGACGGTACGGTAGTCTTACCGGTACGTAGGTAAGGCCCAGAAAACGAAAATGAGAGTTGATTGTGATTGGCTTATGTCCTCAAATCTTAAGATTTTTTTAAATCTTCCGGATTAGCGACAACAAGACACCAATGTGCACCTGCACGGTATCAACTAAGCATGGTACGAAGTAATACAGAAACTTCCATTATCCGGGCTCCCCCCTCCAAAAAAAATCGATTTTCAGCTTCGTCAACAGTTGGATAGATCAATACTTAAGCTTTCCGTTGATGTGTTCAGTGTCTTGTAACTCCAGATACTTATCAAGGTACAGCGTGTTACAGTAACACTTTCACACCGGACTGTAGGTGCGAGCCCCCCCCCCCCTTACACGCGGCACATGTAGGAGTTGGTAGTAGTCGTAATGGAATTCTTTTTCACTCTGTCAACCGTGCAAGCATGCGCGCTTGATGAGTTTATTCATACTCTTGCTCCGGTACGTACCGGTAGTACATACTTTTTTTTTGGAATCCATATGTTTTTTATGTTTCGCACCTACCGGTACTTGTTTATCGCCTACTTGTTCATACTTATTCATACGAAGAATTCCACATATATTCCAAAATGAGATCCATTGTCCATACGATGAGATTCCACATTCCAAAATGAGATTTATGCATTAGCCCGCCAAAAAATCTATGTAAAAATTTTCATTCCCGAAATACTAAAAACAGTTATCTATGTACCACATTAAAAAGTATTTCGGGAATGACCCAATGAAACCAATAATTTAAGTCGAGTTTAGATCGAATTCTTTGTACAAAGTACCACGCAATCAAATTAAGTTACTTAGCCAGCCTTAGTAATAGCGAAAGTACTTTGTACCGGTACATACCAAGAGTTTGATGTAAACTCAATGTGAATTGTTTACAATTCCGTTCCAAAAAGCGTCAGTTTCGATTCTTGTCGGATTGTATTAATTCATGCAAGTTCTCAGGAAAGAATACCGGTACGGTACCGTACGTACGTCCATCTATTTTTGTCGAAAAGTCCCGCCAGATCGTACCGTAATTCATGTTGATAGAAAGAATGATTGCCACGTGTACACATAGTACAAAATGACACCAACTCAAATACCTACACATTCTTCTGCTTGGTTTTTGATCTGGAAGGGTATTCGAACCGCAATTCTACTGCGAATAACACACAAAGATACGTGTTTTCGGTGTTTTTGTCTTCTTCTTTTTTTGAAGGGAGTTTTGGTGTGCGGAGCACACATATGTTTATTTCCTGTAGACTTCTACATAGTTTTGGTACTGGGTATTAATTGTGGTATTTTTATCTTGTACACTCACCGTACGGTACGAACGACTCAACGAATGAACGATGAACACACAATGAAAACTAGTCGTGTCCTACCGGTACCGTAATTAGGACAGGGGTCAACTTTACACTTTCAAAAGGTACAACCGTACACTTTTGCAATTTAGGTACTATCTTACTATTATGATCTATAGACTATATGACTACAAAAAATATCCAACCTTCCGCAGAACAACCTTGCGCAACCAAAGCATATTCTTCGCCACACCTTTTAGCGAACCTTTTACTTATGTTCCTTTCTCATTCCGCCACCACAATCAGATATCACCAATCCTTCCTCACCTTCCACGTGTATCTTCTTTATCCATTCAACAAACCAATAACACTTCATGTTTTTTGTCATCCCTTCCAAACACGACAACCACCTCTCCGTACCTGTATTTCCTTAGCTAATCTTTTACTTAGTTTCCTTCGTCCTTCCTCCTTTACCATTAGATTTCACCACATCGTCAATATCCTCCATGTGTAACCTTTGTTTTCCATTCAATTAACGAATCACACTTCCAGTTTTACGTCTACCCTTCATAACTCGACAACCACTACAATTTTTGTGACCACAATCGTCGCAAACTTCACCTTCGTTACGGTTCAGAATTTTCCGTAGATGGTACGACGCCGCCTTCTCTTCATCCGAACCTTGGTGATTACTCGCCATTAAGACAGTGTAACATCCTGCAATTGTAATTCCCGCCCCAACCTGTACGAGTGTGTCTTGTATGTAATGTCCTGTTTTTTGCACCTCCTCTGTTGATTGTGCTTCAAGCAACTCGGCGAATGGCAAAGACTCCAATGTTTCAGCCAATGTTTTCACCGAATCGACAATTACCCTTCTCATCGTTTCTAGGTTTTCAATGTTTGTCTGGTGATGACGAATGTGCATACAACGCGAACCAATCTTTAACTGCAGTGCAGTCCAATTTACTTTTGCTATGAGTCTGTCAATCGCCTTGTTTCTTTTGTTCTCTTCTCTCACTGCTGTTGGAAAATTATGACATGTTGGATATGGATTGTTCACATCATAGCTGCTATCACTACTGACATAACTGTCTTCTTCATCTTCATTTGTGTTGTTTTGTGTATGGTTATTACCTTTCCTACCGGCTCCTGTATGGTTGTTTTCTTCCATTTTCTTCGTGTTTGACGTTAACAATTGGGTCATACCGTTATGTTTGCCATTATCAGAGTTGTGGTTTGTTTTCAATCTTTTTTGATGGTCTGCCTTTCCCGAACTCATATTGCTGGTTTCTTTATCACTCTTCCCCTCATCTTCGGTGCCTAATTCTCGGTCATACACCACAGCCTCCACCGTACCATCATGTAATCCCTGGAGAGCTTCCATTTGTCCATCGAAGTGGATTTGTTGCTGTTCCATAGCGCCACACTCCTTTTCCACGCACTCTGGAAGGTCACTAGCAGGTGTTTCTTGGCGATCTAAACAGGATCGCCCAGTGCTACATGAACCGGTGGAATGACCCGTCGGACTCCCAATTTCTCCTGAAGACTGTTGTACATTAATTGAGCCCAATGCCTTTGTCTGTGATTGTGGTATAGCAGTAGTTTTGTTCGTTAGTATCATTGTCCTAGTTTATAATAGCTCATTGTTCCCATCAATTCTCCATCTAATTTCACTTACAATCGGCATTTTATTTTTGTTTACTGTGGTTGCTTTTGATCATTTAGTAAAATACGAAATACAAAATATGATGAGTGATTTGTCACCAAATGATGGGGTAAATAATGTACGAGTACCTTTCTCCACGTCTTTCTTACCTTATCATTTCAATTATGATCCCACTACCTTACACGATCCATTGGCATTCTGGCTCGCTTTATTTGTCCATATGTCATCCATTTTTTTTTCATGACAGTATAATTGATGCAACAGTCACACTGTCTTGTTAGTCCGCAACGGATCGCTGATTCATCCTTCTTAACGAAATGATATTTCCCAAAACAGGCGCCAACCGCCCATATCATAGTATTTATTCTTCCGTTGAACTCATACTTAGCGATATGTTTACTAACATACCCTCTGGCTTGCTTCTATTACTATGGCTCCTTTCTTTCTCGACTGAACTCATGTTACAATATTTCTCCTCACAACATCAGTTCCATAGATTGACAATTGCAGACGCCGTCAAGGAAGTATGGATGTTGACTCACCATCAACCATGGAGAATGAGGTCAATGATGACAATCGTCCTCTACCATCAACACCTACCACTACCGGTCTTGCTTGGAACGAAGCTACCTCATTATTTGTCAATACAGGAGACCTCTCTCCTGTTACTGCAGGCATGTTTCTCTCCCTTGCCGCTGAGGGTGACAATACCACATCCACCAATGACTCCGTGTCGCCTGATCGGGCATTACTCATTCAGCGCCATCGTACCATCGAAAACCTATCAATTGCATCACCGCGAAAGCAGATATTCAAGAATGCCGTGTCTTCAGCTTATGTAAAGAACAAAAAACAACAACTGCATTGCGACCATGAACTTCAACCATCTTCTGGTTTATTGTCGGCTAGGAAACAGTTATCATTTTCGCCACCCACTAATTCAACAGCCCCTAAGGCTAAGGAACAAAGCAGTCCGCCAAAACCCTCGCCCTCAGTTTGTGTTGGTAAATCAATCGATCCACCCAAAAGCAAAACTAAGAATAGTTTGAAACCTCGTAGGCCAAACTTCAATTGGAAGACTGCCCCATCGCGTACTTTTGAGAATCTTGAAAAAGCTCGATCCTTCATAACAACCAATTATCCGTTGCTTCGCAAAAGGTCATCGAAACCCAATGCGCGCTACCTACCCAACGGGACTACCCATGAATATCAGTGTTTTGTCGCCAAAACTCAACGAGGTTTTTGTCGTGCACACTTAGAGGAAAGAATTGGTCAATGCTTTGCACTAAAGGTAAACATTGTTGGTGATTGTGCATGCGGTGGTGATGGAACACTAAATGGTAGGGGTGTCTCTCCCCAAGATGCGCTGGTTCTGAACTCTGTTATGAAAGATAATCCCAAGCTCAAACCCAAAGCGATGGCAGGAGAGGTTCTTAAAGCTCTTGTTCAAGAAGAGAGTCCCTCGGTGTCATCTCCTGAGTTGAGGTCCCTGCTTGCAAACAAACTAAAGAACAAGATAAAACGTCAGTTTATAAGAGAACGGATGTTGGGTACCAGATCCTCAAATGTCACTAACCTTAAAGATCTTTTTGAAACCAAGCAAATGATGGGATTGACTTTACCACAGCATCCCAATCCATCAATCAAGTCGGAAGACAATTTAAAACAATGGGGGTCATCTCTATTTGACAAAGGATACTTACGCGTTGCACCCTGTGATGGGATCTCTAACATCCGTTCACAAGCATATAATTTGATGACAATATTGCATTCAACCAATTCCATGCCCCCAAACAATGCTAGCAATTCTGAGAAAAATCTTTATGCACATCTTCAAAAACTCCAAGGGCAAAGTAAGAAAAGCGATGACCAGGTTTGGGACAAGATTGTTTGTTTCTCTTCTTTGTCTCTATTGTACAATGTTGTCCGATGTCGAATCTTAAGCTACCAAGTAACAGCATCTGCAGATGGATTTCATGGAACCTGCTCCAACGACTGGCATGTGTTGACATTTGGAGTCTTTGCGCCCAAGGAAGATGGATCACGGTCATACCGCCCATTTCTCTTCATTCTTTGCCCAAGTGAAAAAGAAATTTACTTCACTGCAGGACTCTTGGTTCTTGTCCGTTTCATCGATGGGCTCTTTGGTGTCCGTGACTTTAATTTCGAAGGAGGAATAGTAACGGATCACACCGAAGTATTTGTAACTCCGTGTACAGTTCCATTCCCATTCTCAGTGAACTTACAATGCTTCCCTCACATTCACCGCAAATTCCTCATTGGCAAAGCAAACGGTGATTATAGCACACACAGTATGGACAAGAAGTGGTTTCAGGGTTCGGCAGCGAGTGATGTACAAAGCCTTTACCAATGCATTTCCAAACCAATGTTTGACACACTTGCCAAATTAACCAAAGAGTCTTGGTTGGCTCGTGGTGAAAAAAGGCTAGTTGAGGTTTTTTCAAATCATATATTAACAAAGAATACTTCAACGTGTGGTATGTTGGATCATCTGGTATTGCTGGATGCATTCCGCAAAATCAAGCCGAAAGGGCAACATTAGAGTTGAAAGGGACCTCCAAATTTGATGGTCTATGTGCTATTGGGAAAAACATAGGATCTATGCTCACAGAAGAACTTCCAAAGGCTATATACATGATGTCTCTCCAACGAACAAGTCTTTGTCGCACATTCCCAATACTAAACAGTAACCGAATCTTCAACAAGAAATCCAACTTTCATATAAAGTTTGCTCAGTACTGTTCTTTGGTTGACAAGCAAATCGACATAAGAACTGTCACTGAAGGTACTCCCATATGGTATCTCAACAGCGAAGATTCCCTTGGAAAAATGGTTACTGCTACCCGAGTTGAAACTTACGAGAAATCTGTTGCTGGCACCAATAGTCATCTGTTTGTGCATTCCGAACGACATCTTTACATTGACTCGGTTCACAGTTTATGCAAAGTGAAGTGTTCCAGAATGGGTATTTCTTCTGATGGAACAATGCATCGATTTTATGAGGGATCATGTGTTGCGTATCTAGAGAGCCGTTGTTGTGTTCACGCCGCTTACCTCCAGTATGGAAAGTCAACAGAGATGAAACAAATGCTGACTGCCGTTCCAAATAGTAGACCTCGTCGAACCAAAATTGGACGTGGAGTAGGGTACAAAGGAGAGTTCATTCAACTTCTTAACCAGACCGGTACCAATATGCACAATGCCACTAAATGTCTCATCAACAACAGCGTAAAGAACAACTTCATGCGCAGTATTGCTAATAACCCAGCAATATCAACACTTGTTGTCAAGTTCAACATTCGTCAACGTAACCGATCATTTGTTGACAAGCACATGTCATTGGTCAAAGAAGCGCTAAAACATTCATGTGATATTGCTGATGTTGCTAATCAGATGGTGTCGAATCCTAGTATGTTGGATGATCGTAATTTCATGACTCAGGCGATGCATTTGTCAAGGCAGTACTCTATAAGTGTGGAATCGTTAGACAGAGTTATTCGTTAGATAGATGATATGACAAGTCAATTTTGTCATGTTTGTATGTGATGTGGATAAAACTTACATAGTTATTAGTTAATGTTACTATTATTTGAAATACGTAGATACATTATTCGATGCCTACGAAGCTTAAGTTCATTACCGGATTCATTGCAACCGAATAGTTTTTGTATAGTCTGGAAAAAAGGTTAATGTTAGATTCCAATAACGACAGAGAGTTCACACAATATAAGCAGTTCTTCCCCTTACCCTTCAATATGTTTGCATGATTCATCATTCAATATTCGAAACGTACAGCTAGGTTTCTGTGTCACCTCCCAGTAAGTTCTATCCATTGACTTGTGAAGAGCAATTCCATTCTGTTGTTCAATTTCAAACAATAATGTGTTCTTGACAAAAACATCCTTTATATTCAATTCACGGTGACCAGTAGATTCACATCCAAGTGTTTCCATGCATGTTCGAAGATATATAGGTAAATGGAGAGCCTGTGACGCAAACTTCATCATCGTATCTAGATCGCAAACTGGAACTGGCTTGACATTAGAACTTGCTGTGTCTCTCATAGTTGGATTCAAGAAATCATTGAATGAAGCCGTTCCCTTTGAAGGAATGTTGAGTTGAAGCAAATGAATACCACTGTCTGGCAGTGCCAAACCAATCATAATTGTTAACCATTGGGATAGGTAAAATCTGCCAAAATCAAATCCATTGATACCAGATGATGATTGAATCCGTTTCACAGCACTTTCCATTTTTGTATGTATTACATCAATTGGTAGATCTTCTGCATGTTCAACACCGCATTGTTTCAATGCATTCATCCAGCATATCAAATCATAACCAATGTACAATATCTTTGAAAGCCTCAAATCAACAACATCTTTGTTGGTAGTCACAACCAACCCATTGGAGTCACAGTATGATGTACAAAATGCATTCCATTTTCGATTGGAACTGCATTGAAACCTAGGCTCAATTCCTCCCTGATAAACACCTTCCCCTAGCAACCTTGTACGTCCGAGAACTGTTTCTCGACCCCCCGCGGGCTATCGCGCGCTATTTTTACAATTCTCGACCCTATTTTTTAAATTTCCTACCTTTTTAGGTCGCGTGTCTACTAAAATACCTCGCGCGTCGCACACCTTTACTTTTGAGACAAATATCTCGTCACTCCTCAAATAAAATAACTATTTTAGGGTTAAGGATATCATATTCGTTTCGTGACAAGCACTATTTTGTGTACAACTTGTGCACGAATGACTTATTTCATTTTCTCAACATGTTTCCACCATACCGGTATAATGGGCTCCGACCCAAATCCTCCAACTCCAACTCAAATCCCAGCTCCAACTCCATGTCAACTCCAAGTCGAATCCACCCCAGGCGGGCTATTGCACTCAAGGGTTTTGTTCGTGTTTAACGCCAGGAAGATCCGCTGTATTTTCAGAAGCTACACCGTCGGAATCGCCACTCCAATGTTGTTCGCTCCTCTCAAATAACCCGCTTTGTGGATAGATGCTGCTGGTTACATTCGGATCGACTTGATCATTGCTAGTAGGATCGACGCTTTCAATTTTAACGTTTGGATCATTTCTTTTTTCTTCACGAATCTTACGAATCATTTTTTGGTGTCGATTAATCTCTTTCTTGTGATAAACAACCATTTTCCAGTGTTCTTGTTCAAGATTGGCTGGGTGTTCCTGAATCACCTTTTGTAGTTTGTAAATTCCCTCCATGGTTGGTTCGACTGTCGATTGGATGATTAGTATTAGTAGTATCAGTAGAGTAGATTATCTATTCGAAGATTAGGTAGTAGTAACACCTAACACGTTGGTATTTGTTTTCCTCGTCGGAAAGATAATGAAATAATCAATTATAATGATGAAGTACTAGCGAAAATAATGTATTACTAGTATCTACTAGTAATAACTCATGCAAAATAGCATACTAGTTGGTTTTACTGGTACATGAAAGTCGGAATCAACTCGATCGTAATCAACAAAACAATTGTCCACGATTTCCATTTCGATAATCAACAACGCAATTGTCCACGATTTCGTACTAGTATCTACTAGTAATAACTCATGCAAAAATAGCGTACTAGTTGGTTTTACGGGTACATGAAAGTCGGAATCAACTTGATCGCAATCAACAAAACAATTCTCCACGATTTCCATTTCGATAATCAACAACGCAATTGTCCACGATTTCCATTTCGATTCACATTTCCGTGCACCTTATGGAAGAACTGACGCGCCTGCCAACAAATGTTTGGAATAACTGATGGGATTGACCCGTCCGGCGCTGTGTATTAACCCTCTTAAGGAGTTGACTGTACGTACTGTTCACTACTAAACATATTGTACGAGGAATGTTGCAATCATCACTAAGTAGTAATTACTTTACGGACCATTTTTGCAATCGAAGTACGGTAGTAAGGAAATCTACCGTACAAGAAAACACATCGCACACAAAGTAACACATGTAATTTTTTCCTTTCAACGATTCATCTTTGTGATCTCCTTCGTTTCGACCCCATCTACTGATATTTTCCTTCAAACAACTCCGCAACATCATGCCTCCTGTTATGAAAACCCCTCTTCTATTCTACTGCCGTTGTTGCGCGCTGAATGGCAAAAACTCCAAGTTTTTAGGATATAAATCCACGGCAAACAAGCAGGGTACTTTGAAATACGTCTCCGTTGGCCTAAGAAGACATCTTTATTGTCTTGATGAGTGCCGGGATTTCTACCATAGTCAGGGTCTAATTAAACGAAAGATCTATAACCTCTCCACCTCTATCAAAGTGCAGCCTACCTTGCCGTCTGTTCAACATTCTCCGTCTGATTTTGGGATGACTATGACACAAAACAGTCCATCTGTTCCCCCTTCCCATCTCTCCCAGCAACACACTGTCACAAGTCAGTCAGCGACGGGTCTTCATTCTGTTCTAAACCAACAGATTGTACATGATGTCTTTTTACCGCCAATGGATCGGAACGCCATTGAATCTTACATGGCTGTTTCTGCTGTTCAAGATGAAGATGCATTCCCGCTGAATAATGATATCGACAATTCCAATGACGAGGATGACAATGACGATGACGTAAATGAAAATAACGACAACAATTCTACCAACAACATTGATTGTGGAGACAACGAAGAAGATAACACTAATGGTTCTGCTGTTAACGTCGTTACTGCTCAGCCCGCCCCTCCACCACCATCTTTTCATGAAAGCATTAATTTGAACGAAAGAGAGGATGCATTTCAAAGCCACACAAAACTACCGCCGCCCCCTCATCTTCTTGCTGAATTGGAACTCATGAATTTAATGGCCAGACATAAATTGCCACTGAACACATTCAAATCCATTTTCCAGTGGGCAAAGAAAAGTCAAATGAGACCGGGTTTTGATTTTTGCGATGCCAAAATTAGATCTCGGCAAGCAATTTTTGACAATCTCCAATCCAATCTTGGTCTCTCCGATATGAAATTTCATCCTCATATACTGAATTGGTTACCTGATAATAAGCCCACTCAGGTGTATGTCCGTTCTTTTAAGGATGCCATTTATTCTCTTCTTTCTGACCAGCAGCTAATGATAGAAGAAAACCTCTCCTTTCCCGACTATTCCACCCCTCTGTCTCCCGACAATAATCCTGAGTTGAATCCTAATTCTGTAATCTCAGAATTGCATCACGGCTCGTGGTGGAAATCTTCTTGGAAAGAAATTTGCAATCCCAATTCGCAAGAAATTCTTGTTCCTATTATATTTTACATGGACGGCATATCTTTGGATGCGCACGGACGACTTACGTTAACACCATTGAACATGACACTTGGTATTTTTAATGTGGAGACTCGTTCTCGACCTGAAGCATGGACAACTATTTACTTCCATCCCGACCCCGAATGGGAGTCAACCAGACACTCTCGTCCTGCCACTTCAAAGGAAAAAATTCAGAATCTTCACAATGGTTTGGAAGTAGCGTTTTGTTCCTTCAAAGCCGCGTGTAACGAAGACGGTGGTATCGAATGGAATTATCTTCCGTACGCAAATCAACAGTGGAGGGTAAAAATGAAATTTGCCATTGCCTATGTTATTGGGGACACAGAACTTCACGATAAATTGTGTGGAAAATACGGCTCCTTCAATAAGGGTGTCATGCGGATGTGCCGTCACTGCAACTGTTATTCTCCAAACATAAACATTCCTTCTGTTCAACCTGCAACAAAGAAGTGGTCACCTGTTGATTTCCATTGTTTTCCCGGCACAGATCTAAACGATATCAATAAGAACTTCAAAAACAACTCTCATCACAACATAAGGAATGTATTTCATGATTTATGCTTTGGTACTAATCAGAACAACATTCATTTTGCAACTCCCGGTGAATGTTTGCACATGCACCAGCTTGGTACTGCCAAACGGGCCATCGAGTCAATTGAATTGTTGCTCCGCGGAAGTGTTCCATGTGTTTATGCCCCCAATTTGAAGCACGGTGTGGCTGTTGCTAACAGTATTGGCCATTTAGCACAACGGTACGGTGGTTTGTTATCACGCCAGTCTGATAGAGATTTTCCTCGCACCAAATTTGGGACTCAGCTATTATCAACTACGAAGAAAGAAGGGCATGATTTCTCTGGAATGCTTATTTCTCTTCTGATCGCTATGGTTTCCAAACATGGATCTGACATTATTGGTGACCATCGTTTTGTAAAGAAACAGATAGAGGTAATTCAGCTAATTCTATCAATGGAAGAATTTCTTAAACACGGTCGAATGAAATATGGTTCCTTAAAGAATCTCCCAAAAACAATTGTTCACTTTATTAATTGTATAAACTCAACATGTCACAGGAAAGGGATGGGAACAAAACTAATCAAGAATCACCTGTACTTTCACCTACCAGATTATATCTCTTTATGGGGGAGCCCCGCAGGCTGGGATAGTGCTCCGAATGAGTCTCACCATAAAACTGAGATTAAAGCTCCTTCCAAGAACACGCAAGGTAATGCTGCATCACTAATCGGTCAAACGGCGAAGCGAAAGTCCGAGAAAATGATGCTAAGCCAGGCAACATATCACTTCAACTTGCATCCGCCTGATCCTCCTCCAATTGAACGACCTGATGGTGGCGGTTCTCATTTTCATATAATGAGAACCGAAAATGGGGAATCAACAATGAAGTGGCTTCGTTCTACGAACAAAACCAAACCATTTTTTCCTTCTGACATACTCGACTTTGTTTGTGATTCTGTGCTACCTTTATTGGAGAATCCTTCACACATTTGTGGAGTTACAGAGCACAATCGTTTCGATGTTGCTTGTGGGTCTAATTTTATATTTCGCTTGCATCCTTCATATAGATCGGATAGTTCTCTGCTGAACTCCGTCTGGATGGATTGGTGTTTGATGAAATTGGACTTTGATTTAAATAACAATCCCAAGCTCATACCGTGCCATCTGGTATGCTTTTTAACTGTACAGAGTTTGAAGCAGCCATACAGTAGTATTGGTGGCTATCCAATTGATACAAACGGAATGTATGCTGTGGCTCGTCGGTTTCAAGATGTGCCTAAGAAAACAGCTTCTGAATTTGTCCAACGTGGGAGCCTGATGAATTCACTGTACCTATTTCATGTCGACACTATCCATTCCGAGCTGGCAGTTGTTCCAGAGCAAGGCCTTGATGGGTCCATAACCAATTGCGTTTGGCTAGTGATATCGAATCGGATCTCATGGCTAAATTTTTTTGAAAGCAAAAATGCTGCTACACCACCGTCTTACGAATCTTTGTACAACGCATGCACACTACAGGACGACATCCAGTTGGAACCGTTTGAGATGGCATTGAATGATAACGAATCCAGTGATTCTCTATCCAGTTCAGAGAGCGAAAGCTCGGACAGCAGTTCCGATTGAGTAGCAAGGGTTAATGTACCGGCTAACTTTAAACTATTGTTTAATATTACTATAGAGGGTTAGCTCTAAGCACAGTTTTGCGAGATACATAGGCGCTCATAATATAACACCCTTCGAATTTGGGATTCGAACAGCTATGTAATACTAATGGATTGAACAATAGAGTATCTCCTGACCTCAATGGAACTTTCACTCCATACGTGGGGAAGACAAAATAATAAATCACCTCGTCAGCAGACACTTCCGCCGGAGCAATTACTGTCAAACGAGTGTAGTACATGTCATCGTCCACATGGCATCTAGAATGGTAGTTGCGACCGATCGAAAATGCTAATGCCTGCTGCCCAATTGCATTTAGCTTTGTACGAGACAGAATCTGAGACAACACATCCATTTCCTCCGCAACAAATGGTTCGACGTCAATTAAACTATGATGCATATGCTTCACAATTTCAACTGTTGTCTCTTCTAGCTCTAGTTTGATGCTGGGATCGACATGACTTTTGAAAACATACTCACCAATATTTGAATCCAATCTTTCTGGTCGAATTCCAATGATAGCATAATCATCATTGATACTGCCGCGCTTAACCCCTCTTCCAACGGTTGGTTTTGCTCCAACAATGGCAGGAGCAAACTGTCTCAACAATTCGATATTATTCTTCGAAGCGAGGTGTCGTTCCGCAAAATGGCGTGAAACTTTGGCAAAAATTCGCAATGATTGTTTAGAATGATCAAACGCTAGAATATGCTCATCCTTCGTACTATCCAATGTATTGTAGTTTTCAATTGACAAAGCCTGTTCCGGTTGATACTTCTTCTTTCCTCCTATCTTGCCACCCCAATCTGTCTCCATGTATTTACCTTCCACCACAGTTGCTCGGCAATATTTTTTCAGGGCTATTGTATAGACGCCATCTTTGCATGTTGAACGCCTATTCTTTTCCTTCTTCCTCGGTTTTATCCGAGACAAATTTGTATAAGTTTTGTGGCTTGTTGACACCGGTGCAGCAACCTTAAGAAAATTTGAAGACGTTTTCCATTGACTTCTGTATTCCTGTTGTCTCTCTGCTCTTTGTTTTTTGGCTCTTGCTGCAATGTTCTCTGGTGATCTTTTGAATCCCATTGTTGTTGTAGGAGATGAATTGTCGTTGTAAGATGACGACGAATCGATCTGCTGGTGGACGAGTGGAAGACCAATTGCCGTTGCTGTTGCCGACGATGCCGATGGATTGATGTTGGATCGATTGGTGTTGCCGACGATTGGTGTTGCAGATCGATTGGTATTGCGGATCGATTGGTGTTGCAGATCAATTGGTTTTGCAGATCAATTGGAGCGCCGGTGCCGGTGGAGGAGGAGCGTTTCGGAGGAGGAGGAGCGTTGCTGCTTGCTGGTGGAGGATGAGCGTTTCGGTGATTCGTTGTCGCTTGCCGGTGGAGGAGGAGCGTTTCGATGATTCGTTGCCGAGCGCCAGTGGAGGAGCGTTTCGGTGATTCGTTGCTGCTTGCTGGTGGAGGATGAGCGTTTCGGTGATTCGTTGTCGCTTGCCGGTGGAGGAATAGCGTTTCGATGATTCGTTGCCGAGCACCGGTGGAGGAGGAGCGATTTGATGCCAATGATTCGTTGCCGCTTGCCGGTGGAGGAGGAGCGCTTGGTGTTCGAGCGATACCTGTTGCAGATCGATTCGTGTTGCAGATCGATTGGTGTTGGATTGATTGGTGTTGGATCGATTCAGATCGATTCGGTGCCAACGATTCGTTGCCGCTTGCCGGTGGTGGAGGAGGAGGAGCGTTTCGATGATTCGTTGCCGCTTGCTGGTGGAGGAGGAGCGATTCGATGCCAATGATTCGTTGCTGCTTGGAGGAGCGTTTCGCTTATTCGTTGCCGCTTGATTGGATCGATTGGTATTGGATCGATTCGTTTTGCAGATCGATTCGTTTTGCAGATCGATTGATTGGTGTTGGATCAAATGGATCGATTGGTGTTGGATCGATTCGTTTTGCAGATTGATTGGTGTTGGATCGATTCGTTTTGCAGATCGATTCGTTTTGCAGATCGATTGGTGTTGGATCGATTGGATCGATTGGTGTTGGATCGATTGGTGTTGGATCAATTGGTGCTGCAGATCGATTGGTGTTGGATTGATTGGATAGATTCCTCGTGCCGCTTGCTGCTGTTGCTCTCGCTGCTCCCGCTTTCCGCTGTTGCTCTCGCTGCTGCTTTCCGCTGTTGCCTCGCTGCCGCTTTCTGCTGTTTCTCTCGCTGCCGCGTTGCGGATCGATTTGCCGTTGCGGATCGATTGGTGTTGGATCGATTGGTGTTGGATCGATTTGCCGTTGCGGATCGATTTGCCGTTGCGGATCGATTGGTGTTGGATCGATTTGCCGTTGCAGATCGATTTGCCGTTGCGGATTGATTGGTGTTGGATCGATTGGTGTTGGAATGATTTGCCGTTGCGGATCGATTGGTGTTGGATCGATTGGTGTTGGATCGATTGGTGTTGGAACGATTTGCCGTTGCGTATCGATTTGCTGTTGCGGATCAATTTGCCGTTGCGGATCGATTGGTGTTGGATCGATTGGACGTTGCGGATCAATTTGCCGTTGCGGATCAATTTGCCGTTGCAGATCGATTGGTGTTGGATCGATTGGACGTTTCGGATCAATTTGCCGTTGCGGATCGATTGGTATGGTTCCCGCTTGCTCGGTTCCCGGTAGAGGTTCCTGGTGGCTTTGCCAACAATCCTATTCAAATATATGATATGATAATTGAACAAAATGGGTGAGTATCTATTGATGTACTACATAGAGTAAATAATAACAACAGAATAATATAGTGTACATGCCGATCGTAATTATCACCAACCAGGAAATTCCCCGCACCTACCAGGAAGACGGAAATTTCCTCGCACCTACACGGAAGACAACAATTCACCTCAAGGATTCCGATCCGTTGATTCCGATCCATTGATTCCGATCCGTTGATTCCGATCCGACCCGTTTGTTTTGATTCGTTGCTTCCGATCCGGTCCTATGAAAATAAGAAGAAAAGCCAAAGTTAGAAAATACATCATCTGTAATTTGGTTCCAATTTCATTCATTCTTGTTGCCGTTTGTATGTTTACCGTTTATTCGTACCGTCGTTCCGACAATCGTCCGGATTCGTCAACACCTACAGGGAAGATTTGTTGTTTCTGATTCGCACGGGGAAGATTTGTTGATTCCGATTCGATGGTTGCTTCCAATTCCGACAATCGACCCGATGAAATTGTTGTTGCTGCTGCTGCCGTAGAATACTTCTTACTCCATGTCACGAAAAACAGTATCTTGTTCCAGTTGATATAGAGGCAAGGGATGCAGGTTCATTGATTTCAAGACGTATATGTAAGGCTGCAGTCCAAACAATATCTATCCATCAATTTCCCTCTCGTCCAATGCTTTCTATTGTCATGCAGTACAAGGCTGTTATTTCGGACTAAAATAAATGAGAACGGATCGTTGTGCTCAAAGAGGGTCGGATCCCACGTTCTCGGACGGAGTGTTGATTGCAAGAACCAACACTCTACTCAAATAAGTTGGATGTAAGAAGGCAGATTATGAAGTGTATTTATTTTTTGTTGCGAGGTAGATTGTTTTTTTTTGTTGCGAGGTAGAAAAAGTGATTTTTTTGTCGCGAGGTAGAAAATAAAATTACTGTGTGTTTGTGTGAGAGAGTTTTTTTTTTTTTTTCGCGTACGATTTTCTTTTTCCTTGTAGATCATGTAGAATTCTACATGATTTGGTACAAGTGTAGAATCCTACACGTTTTTAGTAGTACTGTGATCCGTTTGAATTTTTTGAACGGTCGAACGTTGGAATTTTTTTAACGTTCGAACGTTAGAATTAATTTGGAATTAGTACTGAATCTACATGCTAGCTAGTACTGTGCTGTATGTGATCCGTTTGAATTTTTTGAACGTTAAGTTCGAACGTTCGAACGTTAGAATTCCAAATGTGATCTGTTTGAATTTTTTGAACGGTCGAACGTTGGAATTTTCTTATTAGTACTGAATCTACATACTACCCTGAATGTACGTACATGGTACAGGGGGGTAAATAACTTGCGAGAAGTCCACATATACGAACAAATAATTACTGAATTTGCGAACAGGATGTAACCCTAACCATATTGGGAACAACTTTGCCACACAGAATGCCAAAAATGATGTGGTTTGACTCTCCAAAGGGCAAGCATGAGGGTATTTTTGGTGCAATTGCAGGGCACAAACTAACTTATTGGATAGTAATGACTCCAAAAGTATCCGGTCCAAGCAATGAATACATTCATCATGACTCATCAAATGCATATTGGGAATAACTTTGTCACACAAAATGCCCAAAATGTTGTGGTTTGAATATACAAATGGCAAACATGGGGGTATTTTTGGTGCAATTCCAGGGCACAAACTAACTTCTTATTGGGTAATGACTCAAAAAGTATCGGGTCCAAGCCATGAATACATTCATCATGACTCATCCAATGCATATTCGAAACAACTTTGTCACATAGAATGCCCAAAATCTTAAGGTTTGACTCTACAAATGGCAAACACGGGGGTATTTTGTGTGCAATTCCAGGGCACAAACTAACTTATTCGGTAATGACTCAAAAGTTATCTGGTCCAAGCCATGAATACATTCATCATGACTCATCAAACGCATATTGAGAACAAATTTGTCACACAGAATGCCCAAAATGTTGTGGTTTGACTCTCCAAATGGCAATCATGGGGGTATTTTTGGTGCAATTCCAGGGCACAAACTAACTTATTGGGTAATGACTCAAAAAGTATCGGGTCCAAGCCATGAATACATTCATCATGACTCATCCAATGCATATTGGAAACAACTTTGTTACATAGAATGCCCAAAATGTTGTGGTTCGACTCTACAAATGGCAATCATGGGGGTATTTTTGGTGCAATTCCAGGGCACAAACTAACTTATTGGGTAATGACTCAAAAAGTATCGGGTCCAAGCCATGAATACATTTATCATGACTCATCCAATGCATATTGGAAACAACTTTGTTACATAGAATGCCCAAAATGTTGTGGTTCGACTCTACAAATGGCAAACACGGGGGTATTTTTGGTGCAATTCCAGGGCACAAACTAACTTATTCGGTAATGACTCAAAAAGTATCGGGTCCAAGCCATGAATATATTCATCATGACTCATCCAATGCATATTGGAAACAACTTTGTCACATAGAATGCCCAAAATCTTAAGGTTTGACTCTACAAATGGCAAACACGGGGGTATTTTTGGTGCAATTCCAGGGCACAAACTAACTTCTTATTGGGTAATGACTCAAAAAGTATCGGGTCCAAGCCATGAATACATTCATCATGACTCATCCAATGCATATTGGAAACAACGTTGTTACATAGAATGCCCAAAATGTTGTGGTTCGACTCTACAAATGGCAATCATGGGGGTATTTTTGGTGCAATTCCAGGGCACAAACTAACTTATTGGGTAATGACTCAAAAAGTATCGGGTCCAAGCCATGAATACATTCATCATGACTCATCCAATGCATATTGGAAACAACTTTGTTACATAGAATGCCCAAAATGTTGTGGTTCGACTCTACAAATGGCAATCATGGGGGTATTTTTGGTGCAATTCCAGGGCACAAACTAACTTATTGGGTAATGACTCAAAAAGTATCGGGTCCAAGCCATGAATACATTCATCATGACTCATCCAATGCATATTGGAAACAACTTTGTTACATAGAATGCCCAAAATGTTGTGGTTCGACTCTACAAATGGCAATCATGGGGGTATTTTTGGTGCAATTCCAGGGCACAAACTAACTTATTGGGTAATGACTCAAAAAGTATCGGGTCCAAGCCATGAATACATTTATCATGACTCATCCAATGCATATTGGAAACAACTTTGTTACATAGAATGCCCAAAATGTTGTGGTTCGACTCTACAAATGGCAAACACGGGGGTATTTTTGGTGCAATTCCAGGGCACAAACTAACTTATTCGGTAATGACTCAAAAAGTATCTGGTCCAAGCCATGAATATATTCATCATGACTCATCCAATGCATATTGGAAACAACTTTGTCACATAGAATGCCCAAAATCTTAAGGTTTGACTCTACAAATGGCAAACACGGGGGTATTTTTGGTGCAATTCCAGGGCACAAACTAACTTCTTATTGGGTAATGACTCAAAAAGTATCGGGTCCAAGCCATGAATACATTCATCATGACTCATCCAATGCATATTCGAAACAACTTTGTCACATAGAATGCCCAAAATGTTGTGGTTTGACTCTACAAATGGCAAACACGGGGTTATTTTGTGTGCAATTCCAGGGCACAAACTAACTTATTCGGTAATGACTCAAAAAGTATCGGGTCCAAGCCATGAATACATTCATCATGACTCATCAAACGCATATTGAGAACAAATTTGTCACACAGAATGCCCAAAATGTTGTGGTTTGACTCTCCAAATGGCAAACATGGGGGTATTTTTGGTGCAATTCCAGGGCACAAACTAACTTATTGGGTAATGACTCAAAAAGTATCGGGTCCAAGCCATGAATACATTCATCATGACTCATCCAATGCATATTGGAAACAACGTTGTTACATAGAATGCACAAAATGTTGTGGTTCGACTCTACAAATGGCAATCATGGGGGTATTTTTGGTGCAATTCCAGGGCACAAACTAACTTATTGGGTAATGACTCAAAAAGTATCGGGTCCAAGCCATGAATACATTCATCATGACTCATCCAATGCATATTGGAAACAACTTTGTTACATAGAATGCCCAAAATGTTGTGGTTCGACTCTACAAATGGCAATCATGGGGGTATTTTTGGTGCAATTCCAGGGCACAAACTAACTTATTGGGTAATGACTCAAAAACTATCGGGTCCAAGCCATGAATACATTCATCATGACTCATCCAATGCATATTGGAAACAACGTTGTTACATAGAATGCCCAAAATGTTGTGGTTCGACTCTACAAATGGCAATCATGGGGGTATTTTTGGTGCAATTCCAGGGCACAAACTAACTTATTGGGTAATGACTCAAAAAGTATCGGGTCCAAGCCATGAATACATTCATCATGACTCATCCAATGCATATTGGAAACAACTTTGTTACATAGAATGCCCAAAATGTTGTGGTTCGACTCTACAAATGGCAATCATGGGGGTATTTTTGGTGCAATTCCAGGGCACAAACTAACTTATTGGGTAATGACTCAAAAAGTATCGGGTCCAAGCCATGAATACATTCATCATGACTCATCCAATGCATATTGGAAACAACTTTGTTACATAGAATGCCCAAAATGTTGTGGTTCGACTCTACAAATGGCAAACACGGGGGTATTTTTGGTGCAATTCCAGGGCACAAACTAACTTATTCGGTAATGACTCAAAAAGTATCTGGTCCAAG
Source organism: Pseudo-nitzschia multiseries (assembly GCA_037355745.1). NCBI lineage: Eukaryota > Bacillariophyta > Bacillariophyceae > Bacillariales > Bacillariaceae > Pseudo-nitzschia > Pseudo-nitzschia multiseries. The sequence continues at coordinate 15,024,562 of CM074788.1, read as the reverse complement.
CCATGAATATATTCATCATGACTCATCCAATGCATATTGGAAACAACTTTGTCACATACAATGCCCAAAATCTTAAGGTTTGAGTCTCCAAATGGCAAACATGTGGGTATTTTTGGTGCAATTCCAGGGCACAAACTAACTTATTGGGTAATGACTCAAAAAGTATCTGGTCCAAGCCATGAATATATTCATCATGACTCATCAAATGCATAGTGCGAACAACTTTGTCACATAGAATGCCCAAAATCTTAAGGTTTGACTCTCCAACTGACAAACATGAGGGTATTTTTGGTGCAATTCCAGGGCACAAACTAACTTATTGGGTAATGACTCAAAAAGTATCCGGTCCAAGCAATGAATACATTCCTCATGACTCATCAAATACATATTGGGAACAACTTTGTCACACAGAATGCTGTAAATGTTGTGGTTTGACTCTCGAAATGGCAAACATGGGTGTATTTTTGGTGCAATTCCAGGGCACAAACTAACTTATTCGGTAATGACTCAAAAAGTATCTGGTCCAAGCCATGAATACATTCATCATGACTCATCCAATGCATATTGGGAACAACTGTGGCACATAGAATGACGAAAATCTTAAGGTTTGACTCTACAAATGGCAAACATGGGGGTATTTTTGGTGCAATTCCAGGGCACAAACTAACTTATTGGGTAATGACTCAAATAGTATCGGGTCCAACCCATGAATGCATTCATCATGACTCATCCAATGCATATTGGAAACAACTTTGTCACATAGAATGCCCAAAATCTTAAGGTTTGACTCTACAAATGGCAAACATGGGGGTATTTTTGGTGCAATTCTAGGGCAAAAACTAACTGATTGGGTAATGACTCAAATAGTATCGGGTCCAAGCCATGAATGCATTCATCATGACTCATCCAATGCATATTGGAAACAACTATGACACATAGAATGCCCAAAATCTTAAGGTTTCACTCTCGAAATGGCAAACATGAGGGTATTTTTGGTGCAATTCCAGGGCACAAACTAACTTATTGGGTAATGACTCAAAAAGTATCTGGTACAAGCAAGGAATACATTCCTCATGACTCATCAAATACATATTGGGAACAACTTTGTCACACAGAATGCTGTAAATGTTGTGGTTTGACTCTCGAAATGGCAAACATGAGGGTATTTTTGGTGCAATTCTAGGGCACAAACTAACTGATTGGGTAATGACTCCAAAAGTATCCGGTCAAAACTATGAATACATTTATCATGACTCATCAAATGCATATTGGGAACAACTTTGCCACTCAGAATGCCCAAAATGTTGTGGTTTGACTCTCAAAATGGCAAACATGATGAGGGTATTTTTGGTGCAATTCCAGGGCACAAACAGTCTCATTTGGTAATGACTACCAAAGTTTTTGTACCAGGCCATGAATGCATATCACATGACTTACGAAATGCATGTTGGGAACAACTTTTAAATGCATATTGGGAACAACTTTGACACACACAGTACAGACAATGATGTGGTTTGTAGATACAAATGGCACACAAGACAGTACGGTATGTTAGGTGCAGCAGTCTACGAGATTCTACATGTGACTAGAGGATTGAAATACATAACCTTAGTGTGATCAAATGTTTCCCTTCTGAAAAAATTATGGCGCGGGAGGGGTGGCTGGCACAGGTACGTGATCTACTGCTACAAATATAACAGCGCGCCCAAAACCAGACAACACACAGAAGATGTTCGGGCAAACAACATAGTACAGAACCCACGGAAAAATTCTACACACAAAACATCGTACACATACTACACGAAACACCGTACACACACACACACACACGACACACACAACACACACAACACAAAACACCGTACACAACCCGGCAAATTATTAGTACACACACAAAACCACACAAAAAGAAACACATGATTCTTGATCGACACCGTATTCAGAAAATAAAATAAAAAAATATGAATGCTATCGGAAAGACACGACGAAGCAAAAAATCCGAGGGGAAGACCCTTCGAAACAACAAAACCATCCGGCCCGGTGATCATCAAAATACAGGGGACAACAACGGTAAGAAAAAAAGAGTGAAAACAAACACCGCAATTACTAACAAAGTGTGTAACAGTAATACCACAACTATGAACGCATCAAAGGGCAACAGTAAAAAAAATGGTTCCGACAACAACATTTCTACTACTACAAACACGGAAGAACAAAACACCATCAACCAGAGTAACGAACCAGCGCTGACCATTACCAACACAACCACCACTACAGTAACGAACCAACAGAAAGAAGGAACAAAAACCAATGTGGTAGAGAAAACATCTAACGGAGAATGCTACAATTTAGAGGATGTTGCCGAACATGTCATGAAAAATATCCAATATGACAAATTGGCAGAGGAAGTGGCAAAACACTTACGGAAACAAGAGAGGGAACCACATATAGGGGTGGGAAAGGTAGTAATGGTACCTAAACAAACGGAGGCAACCATGCAGGGAGAGGGGAGTTACAATGCCGGCGACACAAGAGAACGAGCAGTAAGTACAATTACAGATGAATATGGACTTATAATAGACAACAATATGCTTAAGGCTTTGAGTGATATGACTGAAAGAGTGGAGAAGCAGCTAAGGGATTACGTCAAAAAACATTGGTACCCCAACATGAAGTTCCCTATCAATGACAAGGTAACGGCGCTTGTAATAAATAAAGCTGTTGGAGAAAGTGCGGTTATGAAGCCACCAAATATTCCACTTGCGGCATTCTGTTCCTTTTACAGGAAACGAGTAGGGACAGTACTGACTGCATTGAGGCACAACTCACAAACATTAGCGAGAAAAAACTGGATAGGTAAATACAGGTGGGAGAATTGGTTGTTGAAATTAGGATTTTGAGAATCTATTTTTGGTCCGACAACACTAACATGCTGCCCGTTGATACTTATGATACTTCCGTACAGACGATTACAGAAAAGGTCGAGTCCCTATCACATTCCCTGGTACTGTTGCAGTTATTCAAGACACAGAATATGAAAACACAGGTATTTTAAACCCTCAATACAGAACATACAAAGACGCGGAAGATGAAGATTTTTATTATTTTGTTACAAGAATCATGTCGGCAATCAATCCGACAAATTCCAATTTCAAACAACGGAAGGAGAGGCACTTGCTGAGTGATATATTTACTATAGCAGATGAAGCATTTGCATTGGTACTAATCTACAATGAGCATCATGTATGGGTGAACCAGCAGCGGCGAAAGGATGATGCCACGATTCCGCGACAAAAAAAAATTCTGCGATTCAGACAGTGGAAGCAGAAATGGATGGATGGAGGAAGGTCGCGAGTTGTTCAGTGACTTGTGCGACAAAATTGGCGAGATGCGAAAACACCCAGAAACAGGAAGGAAATTGGAAGAAATGATGAGGGACAGATTTAGGAACGAAAGTTCGACAAATTACACCAACAATAAGCAGGGCGATGCAAATATTACTAGTAGCAGCTCCACTAATTGTAGTGGACCAAAAAAGAAAAAGAAAAGAAACGTCTATATTGATCCGGCAATAACAGCATTGATGAATGAAAGTTTATCTATGGGTGAACTAATGTAGAAAATAACAGTACATACATAATACAAAACTACTACTAATCTTGAACTTAATTTTGAGAGTATTAGAAATAATGGAGGATTCGTAATACGTTGCAATAGGAATAAATCAAGCATAATAGAATCTACATTTTAAAAAGGGAATATTGTAGTCAAGAAATATAATTCACAACTAGGGGAGCAGAATCGAATTGTTGTTTGGTAGATTAATATTTTGGAATTAATACTGACTCAAGATTTCTTCTTTATTCGTGAATAGAAGTAAGTGTTGTTCGTACAGAATAATAATTCGGTTCTGCTAGAGACTGAAATAAATTATTTTTATTTGAGAGTAGAGTAATGTGCATCACGCGCACAGAAATAGTGCTGAGTTTACATATACCCTTATACGATCGTCGCGAATTTCAGGGTGTCCAGAAATATTGCCGTGTTAAAATCACGCACAAAATTTGTGCGTGAGAAGTAAATTCGAACCCCGCGAAACAGTTCTCGGACGTAGAACTGTCGGCAAATTGGTACCAGGGGTGAATTTCACTCATAGAGTACTGAAAGTCAGACAAGATTGTATATACCATGACTGGGCTGTTGTAGAATGATGCAATGAAACTCAACTCGATCATTTGATCGAATGATAAGTGATCCTTGTGGTTGTAGATTGAATGTAGCATGGTGGACATCGATATAGTTCTTGAGGCACCAACTGGAAGCAGCAAAATTTCTCTCACAATTCCTGTGCCGGTTACAAGTTCGCAATTCCTCCATGGCAAAGATGAATGAAGAAACAAATCTTTATAATCAAATGGGTTCAGAAGAAAGCTCGTATGTAAAGGTTTTCCTTCATATTGATTCCATACATGGCGATACTGTGCAGTGAGGAAGGATTTGTACCTTTGTATGTGCTGGACAACACGTTCTAACTGATGCTTGTGTGGAAATTTACTTGAACAACTTCCCCGAAAATTACACAACATTTGGAACAAGTAAATTCTTCCCTCACCATCTTTCAGGTACCAATTGCCTGCCACAGTTTGGGAATAGGCATAAGTAGAGTCATTCAGTGTGTCTCGATGTCGCTTACCCTGGCAAGGGTAGGGGAAAACCTGTGATACAACCAGAGTGACACAGTGAAATAGTGAGCTTTTTGCTCCCATTGCATTTCGAAAAGGAATGCCAAATTGCTTGTCACGTGAGAGATGTCCACCAAGAGGGCATCTTTTGGCAGTCATTTGAATATCCTGTGCTAAGTGCCAAAGAAAGTCCATCATTCTAGCAACTGTTGCTTTCACAACCACTGCATCATCTCCTAACACATCAAACTTGTCTGTGTTTTGAATGATACCTGTTCCAAAGTGAATTCCAATCTCCACAATTCTATTATCTCTTGTACGCCGAGCATCAGGAATGCATGGTGATTTCCCATGGAACAAGACAAATCGAAACAGCTTGATAAGTTCACCCTCAAAATATGGCTGACACCGTTGATATATTGCAGACCCTGGTCTTACCACATCAAGGATGTTGAGTGGATCAAGTCGTTGAAGAACAGATGAAGGAATTCTGATCAAGTTTGAAGCAGAGAATTGGTCTGTCAATTCAGAACCTTCACAACCAATGGACCTCCAATGAACATAATTAACCAACCCACATGCTGAGTAGAAATCTGGATTGGAGAATGACATTTCATGAATGTGGTCCAGAGCACAGATGCGTAAACAAGAATGTACACGGCATTGTTTGAGGTAGTTACTGGGAGCTATTATGACAGAATCCCAGTGTTCAACTTTGTGGGTGGTAGTAAGCTGATGGAAGGATAAATCCTGAAGTGAATGATGAGTTTCAGATGGAGAAACTGTGTCAAGTAATACTGTTGTTGATTGAACAATTAGATTGGGATGGTTGGCTTCAATGACAGATTCCTGATGATGTAGATGTGGCAATCTAACTGTTGGTTGTAAAACAATTGAAGAATTGTCGTGAAGGGGCATTTGTGACGACCGACTTGAATAGTTGCTGGTAGACTTTCGCTTCCTCATTTGGAAATCAGCTGATAAGAGTTTATCCACTTTCAAATGCATTTCCTCCTGTGCTTTCAACTCTAGCCAAAGTTTGAACACTTTGTAACGTGCAGTTTGAAATTTGAATTCAACTGATGCCTTCTTGGTATTATATTTCACCTGCCTTGTTCGAAAAGCATTGTTTGCAAGAGAAGAAAAGGATTCGTAAATGGTGTGAGCTATAGTGTCATTATCCAATGATGACACACGAGCTTGCATTGTCTTTGACAATTCCACATGACATTGTTGTATGCACTGTGGAATGATAAAGTCTTTTGTCAAAGACTTTACATCATCAACACACTTGAAAACCAAACAAGTATGAGCAAGGAGGGTGACATATGAAGGCCTTTCAGGACACTCAACACAAGTATCAATTAAAAACTGCATGGGAACTTCCTTTTGCTTTCTTTTCCTATGCCCTGTTGCATAGACGTTTTTATCAATTAAGATAACTTTGTAAATCACTTCATACAACACAAATCCAAGATGAATATGTTGTAAACAAAACCAAATACATTTGCGAAAAGATTTAGGCAAATGAAATCCTTGCATTGCTACCCCTTCAATTGTCAAGTCACCATCATCAATGGGAAACTCCTGATTGGTTGAAACCGAGTTCCTACAAATGCTGTGCATAGTGCCAGCTTCAGCATCCTCCAGCAGTCTGTAGAGAAGGCACAGTGACGCTTCCAGTTTTGCAACCAAGTTCTTGGGAGCTTGAGACGATTGTGCAGAAGGAACCACATATTGAACACTAAATGAACGAGTACCATAATTCCCCTGAACTTCCCAAGTTCGAATGTTTTGAAAGAAATCAACCATAGAAGTGGAATTGGAATTCTTCTGCAAAACAATAGCACAATTGTAGGCATCTTGGAAGAAATGAATCTTTCGTTTGGCTTGTCTTGACCACCTGTGCAATATGCCAAAACAACCCAGGGAGGGAAGGATGCTGATCATGACTTGTTGAGATTTCATTGCAGCATCCTTTCTTTCTTTCCTAGTGAGATTGTCTGGTGGACAAACAACATTTGCAAGAGCAGCATAGAAAGGTGTATTCGGTTTCAGATGTGGGAAATATTTCTTGACTGTGACTAAGAAGTCGCAGTAGCGAACTTCAGTTGGGCGACAGGAATCATCTTGTGGAAACAGAATGCAGAGAGCATGGGGGAAGAATTCTGTTGTGGCAGACCGTACTTTGTAAAGAAAGATTGCAGGATTGACAATCTTAGGGCGACCACAGACTATGCTTTTGCTTGTTGAAGACATGTTTGATCCGAACTAGAAGCTGATGCGAAAGTGGAAGCTGCTGTCGAAGTGAAAGCTGGTATTGAAGTGGAAGATGGTTGGGAAATGGAAACTGCTACTGAATTGGAAGCTGCTGTTGAACTAGAAGCTGATGGGGAAGTGGAAGCTGCTAATGAATTGGAAGCTGGATTGGAAGTGAAAGCTGCTAATGAAGCGGAAGCTGCCGTTGAAGTTGAAGCTGGTATTGAAATGAAAGTTGCTATTGAATTGGAAGCTGCTGTCAAAATAGAAGCTGATGCGAAAGTGGAAGCTGCTGTTGAAGTTGATGCCGTTGAAGTTGAAGCTGGTATTGAAATGGAAGTTGCTATTGAATTGGAAGCTGCTGTCAAAATAGAAGCTGATGCGAAAGTGGAAGCTGCTGTTGAAGTTGATGCCGTTGAAGTTGAAGCTGGTATTGAAATGGAAGTTGCTATTGAATTGGAAGCTGCTGTCAAAATAGAAGCTGATGCAAAAGTGGAAGCTGCTGTTGAAGTTGATGCCGTTGAAGTTGAAGGTGGTATTGAAATGAAAGTTGCTATTGAATTGGAAGCTGCTGTCAAAATAGAAGCTGATACGAAAGTAGAAGCTGCTGTTGAAGTTGATGCCGTTGAAGTTGAAGGTGGTATTGAAATGGAAGTTGCTACTGAATTGGAAGCTGCTGTCAAAATAGAAGCTGATGCAAAAGTGGAAGCTGCTGTTGAAGTTGATGCCGTTGAAGTTGAAGCTGGTATTGAAATGAAAGTTGCTATTGAATTGGAAGCTGCTGTCGAAATAGAAGCTGATGTGAAAGTGGAAGCTACTGTTGAAGTTGATGCCGTTGAAGTTGAAGCTGGTATTGAAATGGAAGTTGCTATTGAATTGGAAGCTGCTTTCAAAATAGAAGCTGATGCGAAAGTGGAAGCTGCCGTTGAAGTTGATGCCGTTGAAGTTGAAGCTGGTATTGAAATGGAAGTTGCTATTGAATTGAAAGCTGCTGTCAAAATAGAAGCTGATGCGAAAGTGGAAGCTGCCGTTGAAGTTGAAGCGGGTATTGAAATGGAAGTTGCTATTGAATTGGAAGCTACTGTCAAAATAGAAGCTGATGCGAAAGTGGAAGCTGCCGTTGAAGTTGAAGCTGGTATTGAAATGAAAGTTGCTATTGAATTGGAAGCTGCTGTCAAAATAGAAGCTGATGCGAAAGTGGAAGCTGCCGTTGAAGTTGATGCCGTTGAAGTTGAAGCTGGTATTGAAATGGAAGTTGCTATTGAATTGAAAGCTGCTGTCAAAATAGAAGCTGATGCAAAAAAGGAAGCTGCCGTTGAAGTTGAAGCTGGTATTGAAATGGAAGTTGCTATTGAATTGAAAGCTGCTGTCAAAATAGAAGCTGCCGTTGAAGTTGAAGCTGGTATTGAAATGGAAGTTGCTATTGAATTGAAAGCTGCTGTCAAAATAGAAGCTGATGCGAAAGTGGAAGCTGCTGTTGAAGTTGATGCCGTTGAAGTTGAAGCTGGTATTGAAATGGAAGTTGCTATTGAATTGAAAGCTGCTGTCAAAATAGAAGCTGATGCGAAAGTAGAAGCTGCCGTTGAAGTTGATGCCGTTGGAGTTGAAGCTGGTATTGAAATGGAAGTTGCTATTGAATTGGAAGCTGCTGTCAAAATAGAAGCTGATGCGAAAGTGGAAGCTGCCGTTGAAGTTGAAGCTGGTATTAAAATGAAAGTTGCTATTGAATTGGAAGCTGCTGACAAAATAGAAGCTGATGCGAAAGTGGAAGCTGCTGTTGAAGTTGATGCCGTTGAAGTTGAAGCTGGTATTGAAATGGAAGTTGCTATTGAATTGGAAGCTGCTGTCAAAATAGAAGCTGATGCGAAAGTGGAAGCTGCCGTTGAAGTTGAAGCTGGTATTGAAATGAAAGTTGCTATTGAATTGGAAGCTACTGTCAAAATAGAAGCTGATGCGAAAGTGGAAGCTGCCGTTGAAGTTGAAGCTGGTATGGAAATGAAAGTTGCTATTGAATTGAAAGCTGCTGTCAAAATAGAAGCTGATGCAAAAGTGGAAGCTGCCGTTGAAGTTGAAGCTGGTATTGAAATGGAAGTTGCTATTGAATTGAAAGCTGCTGTCAAAAAAGAAGCTGCCGTTGAAGTTGAAGCTGGTATTGAAATGGAAGTTGCTATTGAATTGGAAGCTGCTGTCAAAATAGAAGCTGATGCGAAAGTGGAAGCTGCTGTTGAAGTTGATGCCGTTGAAGTTGAAGCTGGTATTGAAATGGAAGTTGCTATTGAATTGGAAGCTACTGTCAAAATAGAAGCTGATGCGAAAGTGGAAGCTGCCGTTGAAGTTGAAGCTGGTATGGAAATGAAAGTTGCTATTGAATTGAAAGCTGCTGTCAAAATAGAAGCTGATGCAAAAGTGGAAGCTGCCGTTGAAGTTGAAGCTGGTATTGAAATGGAAGTTGCTATTGAATTGAAAGCTGCTGTCAAAAAAGAAGCTGCCGTTGAAGTTGAAGCTGGTATTGAAATGGAAGTTGCTATTGAATTGGGAGCTGCTGTCAAAATAGAAGCTGATGCGAAAGTGGAAGCTGCTGTTGAAGTTGATGCCGTTGAAGTTGAAGCTGGTATTGAAATGGAAGTTGCTATTGAATTGAAAGCTGCTGTCAAAATAGAAGCTGCCGTTGAAGTTGAAGCTGGTATTGAAATGGAAGTTGCTATTGAATTGAAAGCTGCTGTCAAAATAGAAGCTGATGCGAAAGTGGAAGCTGCTGTTGAAGTTGATGCCGTTGAAGTTGAAGCTGGTATTGAATGGAAGTTGCTATTGAATTGAAAGCTGCTGTCAAAATAGAAGCTGATGCGAAAGTGGAAGCTGCCGTTGAAGTTGATGCCGTTGGAGTTGAAGCTGGTATTGAAATGGAAGTTGCTATTGAATTGAAAGCTGCTGTCAAAATAGAAGCTGATGCGAAAGTGGAAGCTGCCGTTGAAGTTGAAGCTGGTATTGAAATGGAAGTTGCTATTGAATTGGAAGCTGCTGTCAAAATAGAAGCTGATGCGAAAGTGGAAGCTACTGTTGAAGTTGATGCCGTTGAAGTTGAAGCTGGTATTGAAATGGAAGTTGCTATTGAATTGGAAGCTGCTGTCAAAATAGAAGCTGATGCGAAAGTGGAAGCTGCTGTTGAAGTTGATGCCGGTGAAGTTGAAGCTGGTATTGAAATGGAAGTTGCTATTGAATTCGAAGCTGCTGTCAAAATAGAAGCTGATGCGAAAGTAGAAGCTGCTGTTGAAGTTGATGCCGTTGAAGTTGAAGGTGGTATTGAAATGGAAGTTGCTATTGAATTGAAAGCTGCTGTCAAAATAGAAGCTGATGCAAAAGTGGAAGCTGCCGTTGAAGTTGAAGCTGGTATTGAAATGGAAGTTGCTATTGAATTGAAAGCTGCTGTCAAAATAGAAGCTGCCGTTGAAGTTGAAGCTGGTATTGAAATGGAAGTTGCTATTGAATTGGAAGCTGCTGTCAAAATAGAAGCTGATGCGAAAGTGGAAGCTGCTGTTGAAGTTGATGCCGTTGGAGTTGAAGGTGGTATTGAAATGGAAGTTGCTATTGAATCGGAAGCTGCTGTCAAAATAGAAGCTGATGCGAAAGTGGAAGCTGCCGTTGAAGTTGATGCCGTTGAAGTTGAAGGTGGTATTGAAATGGAAGTTGCTATTGAATTGAAAGCTGCTGTCAAAATAGAAGCTGCCGTTGAAGTTGAAGCTGGTATTGAAATGGAAGTTGCTATTGAATTGGAAGCTGCTGTCAAAATAGAAGCTGATGCGAAAGTGGAAGCTGCTGTTGAAGTTGATGCCGTTGAAGTTGAAGCTGGTATTGAAATGGAAGTTGCTATTGAATTGAAAGCTGCTGTCAAAATAGAAGCTGATGTGAAAGTGGAAGCTACTGTTGAAGTTGATGCCGTTGAAGTTGAAGCTGGTATTGAAATGGAAGTTGCTATTGAATTGGAAGCTGCTTTCAAAATAGAAGCTGATGCGAAAGTAGAAGCTGCCGTTGAAGTTGATGCCGTTGAAGTTGAAGCTGGTATTGAAATGGAAGTTGCTATTGAATTGAAAGCTGCTGTCAAAATAGAAGCTGATGCGAAAGTGGAAGCTGCCGTTGAAGTTGAAGCGGGTATTGAAATGGAAGTTGCTATTGAATTGGAAGCTACTGTCAAAATAGAAGCTGATGCGAAAGTGGAAGCTGCCGTTGAAGTTGAAGCTGGTATTGAAATGAAAGTTGCTATTGAATTGGAAGCTGCTGTCAAAATAGAAGCTGATGCGAAAGTGGAAGCTGCCGTTGAAGTTGATGCCGTTGAAGTTGAAGCTGGTATTGAAATGGAAGTTGCTATTGAATTGAAAGCTGCTGTCAAAATAGAAGCTGATGCAAAAGTGGAAGCTGCCGTTGAAGTTGAAGCTGGTATTGAAATGGAAGTTGCTATTGAATTGAAAGCTGCTGTCAAAATAGAAGCTGCCGTTGAAGTTGAAGCTGGTATTGAAATGGAAGTTGCTATTGAATTGAAAGCTGCTGTCAAAATAGAAGCTGATGCGAAAGTGGAAGCTGCTGTTGAAGTTGATGCCGTTGAAGTTGAAGCTGGTATTGAAATGGAAGTTGCTATTGAATTGAAAGCTGCTGTCAAAATAGAAGCTGATGCGAAAGTAGAAGCTGCCGTTGAAGTTGATGCCGTTGGAGTTGAAGCTGGTATTGAAATGGAAGTTGCTATTGAATTGGAAGCTGCTGTCAAAATAGAAGCTGATGCGAAAGTGGAAGCTGCCGTTGAAGTTGAAGCTGGTATTAAAATGAAAGTTGCTATTGAATTGGAAGCTGCTGACAAAATAGAAGCTGATGCGAAAGTGGAAGCTGCTGTTGAAGTTGATGCCGTTGAAGTTGAAGCTGGTATTGAAATGGAAGTTGCTATTGAATTGGAAGCTGCTGTCGAAATAGAAGCTGATGCGAAAGTGGAAGCTGCTGTTGAAGTTGAGGCCGTTGAAGTTGAAGCTGGTATTGAAATGGAAGTTGCTATTGAATTGGAAGCTGCTGTCGAAATAGAAGCTGAAGCGCGAAAAGTCTCTGTTTCGATTGCCCGTTCCGATTGCTCGCTTGACCCAAGTTCGATATTATTTCCAATCCAACTTCTTGTTAATGGTGGGATTTGTACACAGCGACGTCGGAAAAGAAAAACTTGCGACAGTCGGTCAATGGACTCGTTGCGCTGCAAGAGATCTCTGTTTCGATTGCTCGTTCCGATTGCTCGCTTGACCGAAGTTTGATAGAACTTCCAATCCAACTTCTTGTTAATGGTAGGATTTGTACACAGCGACGTCGGAAAAGAAAAACTTGCGACAGTCGGTCAATGGACTTGCACTGCAAGAATTGCGCTGCGAGAAGTCTCTGTTACTATTGGTTGATTAATAAAAAATCCCTCGACAGAAGTTCGATAGTATTTCCAATCCAACTTCTTGTTAATGGTAGGATTTGTACACAGCGACGTCGGAAAAGAAAAACTTGCGACAGTCGGTCAATGGAATCGCGCTGCAAGAAGTCTCTGTTTACCAACGATACGGTTCGGTCTTCCGATAGTACACTTGCTTCTTCCTCTGCTTCTTCTTCTGAATATTTCGCCTCTGGTGCGAGTCTCTTCTTCTTCTTCTTCTTCCGAGTATTTCGCCGTTGCGAATATCTTGGTCTTCTTCGTCTTGCTGGTCTTACCAGCGTGTTCGCAATGTTGAGGAGAAGCCGTTCCGATGTTTTGATAGTCGTAATGACGTGGACGGCGTGTCCTAGACGTGACGAATCAGCGAAAGTTCTTTGTTCTGCAAAGGAGATTCGATGTCTTTCTGAGAACTTGGACTTCGATTACTGGTGTGGTATCAAAGGATCTGTTACTGCGTAAAAGAGGTTGGTGAAGCAACGAAATTCGTTTTCTGTTTTCGTTGCTGTTGTTGGTAAATTCCGGGATCTGGAGATGAGGGATTTCCTCTAACAATAGGGAGACTTGATGCGACAAAGAGATGACCGAAATACTTGTGATGATCAGATCCTGCTTTAGTCTAGGTTTCGCTCGCCAATCCGCATTGATGGAGGTGCGGCCGGCGATAGAAGTGCGGCCTTGGTGCTTCTTGCTCCTGCCTTGGAAATAGCTCGACCGGAAGTTCGATAGTATTTCCAATTGAGCTTTTTCTGAGTAGTACAGAATGTACACAACGGAGTCAGAAAAGAAATACTTGTGACAGCCGGTTCCTGCTCGATGACCGGCTGTTTCTGTTTTGGTTTCTGTTTTGCGTTCCACGAATTCGCGAACGGAAGTTCAATAGTATTTCCAATCGGGCTTTTCCTGAGTAGTACAGAATGTACAGAAACGAGTCGGAAAAGAAATACTTGTGACAGTCGGTTCCTGCTTGTGTTGTCACCGTTGTCACTATCACCAAGGAGTCTAGGCTGTAGCTACGGCGCCGCTGCAGCTCTAGCTGTTGCAATCACTTGCTGTCGCGCTTGCTATTGCTGTGGCTTGCGCTGTTCTTGCTGTCGTCGCCGTTCTTGCAGACAGGGGGGGGTTACCATGGTGGATGGACGAGATAATTTATAGGTGTGGTGTTGATTTTGGTATTTTCTGTACCAATAGCAGTAGGGATTTGGGAGTAAAAATGTCAGTACTTAATTCTACAGCTATTGGTACAGAAAATACATATTAAAGGAGTATCACGTGAAAATCCAAATGCAAATTTGCTGTAACAAGTGTGTACATTGTCATTTTGTGTGCCGAAATACATAACGGTAGTAATGAATTTTAAAAAAGAACAATGGTTCATTTTTTTGGTAGCGAAGAATCTGGAGAACAGAAGACTATGATCATACCTTTGGTAGATATTGTTGTAGTTGAAAAGTGTATGGTAAAAGTGTATGAATGTACCAAAAAAAGTGTGAGATTGACCCGGTACCCCGTAATTATCAAAACGCGTTCTTTCTGCCTTCCAAAACTTCCGGTACCAGTAGGTTTTGGCTTCCAGAACTAGGTTGATACCGTATGAGTACCGTACGGTATGGGCTAACACTTTTGGATAATTATTTCGTACTTCAACTAAGCTACGAGTACCGTACGTACGGTACGTTCTCTCTCGAATATCTCGATTTCGGGTTAGAATGAAGTTCGGACTCCAATCGTGATCTGTAGTACTCGAAAGATATAGGGCAGAAGAAGTCATTAGCTAACATTTGCTACAACTACTCTTATGTTTTGTAATAATTTTCATGTTTGTGTAATTATTGATGTACAATGGTTTCGTCCTTTGCAACTTATTGTGACGTGCATCGCGGATCACAACTTCGCGTTCCGGTGCAAAGTAGCGGCGTGTAAATCTAATGATTGAGCGACATAAAGGAAGAATAGTGTACAAAATACTTGTAGGATGTGTCTGTTTACCCAATCCGTGCAAATGATGAACAACAGATTTAACTTGGCTAAACTGTAGGACGGTAGGTTTCCTCTGTTCCTCGATCGATTAGTTTCGGAGAAGATGGTTCCGGTGAATCATTTGCGGGTCTTTCTCCTCGTACCCCTTGTAGATCGATATCCGGTGCTCCTCGTCGCTGCATTCCTCTTGTTATTCCGCGTTATGCTGTTTGTGTTGTGACCATGAAGCGCAAACGAGGACGACGACACAATCTCTGGAAGGGATTTCAGAGAAACCGAACTGGCAACACCATCGGGAATACTATTTTGAAGTATTTGTTGGGAATACGTTTGTTGTTGCTGCTGCTGCTGCTGGTGGTGGTGGTGCTGTTGCTTATGTTGTTGAATCGAATTCTGCTTTTGAATTTGTTGAAACAGACACTGACGTTTTCTCTGCCATTGCCGCATTTTGAGTTGCGTGTATTGCTCGAAGCGTTGAAGCTGCGACTGCAATGACGGAGAGGCGTCTGCTTGAGAAAAAGGAGTAGTAGGATTTGGATCGGCAGTTCGAGTAGCACCCGAAGCAGCTGCAGTTGCAGTTGTAGTTGTAGTTGCATTTGCATCGGACGCTACAAAATGAGGAAGAATAGCCGCCGCAACAGGCTGTGTCGAAGGAACCGGAACATGTTGGCAGATCTTTACGTTCAACGATTCGATTTGAGCGGAAGACGAGGGCAAAGGAATGTTGAGTCGTACTTTGTACTTCCGTTGAACCGTTGTAGTTCTATGGAGAAACGCCGTATCACGGATGCCGTTGCCGTTGCTGTTGCTGTTGCTGTTGTTGTTGCCGTTGCCGTTGTTTGGAGTATCGGGATATGTATCCTTCGTGACTACGGTTATCTCCACGGCCGCTGAGCCCGTAACAGTGCTCATCTGACTTGTAGCACCAGTCATCGGAAGGTAGCCGCTTGAAACATTGTTTGGCAATGGTGCTAGTGGCGTTATGTATAACGATGATGTCATGGTGAGCGGCGATGAGTTGTTGAATAATGTTAACTGCCGCAGTATTCGGAGCGCCGGGTTCTTGGAACGAATATAGAATATCTTGGGTAAAAACAATAGTACCGTATCGGTCAGTTTGGTCACAATTTAACAGTAGCTCCTGCAAATCTTGTCCAGCACTTGGAACTATCACCTGCTAAGATCTGAACGACTTTTTGAGTTCGCAGAATTTGGTATCAAGGGCGAAATAATGGGTGATTCCCGAAATACTTTTATGTACTACATAAAAACGAAATTTTCTACTTAACCTGTCTTAATGAGTGATTCCCACCTAAGGAAAGTGAATAGAATCGAAAGTTAATAAAAAGTATTCGGAAGTGAATAGAATGAATATTTTTTATCACCCCCAACGGACGAATACTTTTATTATCTGCCAAATTTGGAATATGGAATCCCTAAAGACGAAACAGTAACTGTCTGTTTAATCACTACCCGCGCCACCTACCGGCCTATTTTGGCAAGCAAGCCTGTTAAGTATTCGAGACTGGCCAGCAGTTGAAATTTTCAGAATTTTCTATGTACCGAATCGATTGGCTTTGCTGGTAAAATTACTAGTAGTAGCTATCCTCGCTAACTCACTCACATTGCTCTCCAGCAAGAAGAAGAAACCACACTCTTTTGCGAAACACTCTTTCTTTCGCGAAACACTCTACTAGTACAATCGACAATCGACAATCACCATGGCCCTGGAGTTACTAGAATACTATGAGGATAACTACTTAACCCCCGATTACAACAATCCACTGCTTGGTGACGAATATAAGAGAAGAAGGGATCGTAGAACTCCTCGGATTGCAATCAAGAGATACAGTCAATCTGCTTTCATGTATTTGTACCGATCAGGCAATGATCAAGCCCTTCTCAATTGCTGTGGCGTCGATCATGTAGTATTCAGGGAGCTCTTAGATCTATTTGAGCCACTCTACAATTCGTACACTGTTGATAAGAACACTGGAGTTATTAGACAGAAGACGCGATCGCCCAGCAAGCGGTCGTCGTCCAATCGATTCGATGCAACTGGATGCCTTGCTCTTGTCCTATTCTGGTTTCAAACCAGAGGATCAGCAGCAAGAGCAGTTGCTCTAGCGTTTGGACTAACAGCTTCTCCTATGTACAGATGGCTGAAGTTTGGACGAAAGCTCCTTCTTGTTGCACTACAAGATCATCCTGCTGCCAAGGTTTGCTTGCCAAACAAAGAAGAGACTCAACAATACATTGATGCTATTGCTGCAAAGTATCCAGTGTTAGCACCTCACAGAGTGTGGGGTGCCTGTGATGGCCTGAAACTCCATATCCAACAGTCTGGTAACTGGATGAAGCAAAACCAATACTACAATGGTTGGACTTGTGGGACATACGTCAACAGTGTTTTCATCTTTGCTCCCGACGGCAGGATCCGTGCCTGCATCTTGAATGCTCCAGGTTGTTGGCATGACAGTACTCAAGCCGACTATGGCCTCTATGAAAAGATGGAGCGCATGTATGATAAGTACTTAGCAAAGCTTATTGTCGATTCAGCTTTCAAATTGTCTAGAAAGCCATTCCTCATTCGGAGTAGCCAGGGTGATCCTTTCAATGCAGTAGCTCTTATAGTCAATCGCGCTGCTACCAGCGTCCGACAGCTTTCTGAATGGGGAATGCGACAGATCCAAGGGGGTTTCCCCCGGATGAAGGACAGCATTCTCTTGGAAGAAACAGGAGACAGGAAGATTATTCTGAAGCTCCTTGTTTGTCTCTACAACTTCCAGACAGCTAAAATTGGAATCAACACCATACTCAACACGTACATGAGTCGAACTGAAGGTTTCTTCTCGTATGGATTGGTACCAACAGAAACCGCAGATGATGTATTCGATCGGATCGATTAGTAGCAGATTCGATCGATCATCGATTAGTAGCAAATTAGATAAATTTATTTAGAGAAGTCAAGTCGTATCATGTCCGATCGATTACTCATATTTTTGCTCCGGCGCACCTCTAGTGGTTTTGGATTGATCGATTGATTGATCGATTACTCGTATTTAGAGCAGTCGACAACACGTTCGAATAATTTTGCTCCAGCGCACCTCTAGTGGTTTTGAATCCCTCTTCTAAGGTGTTGCAATAGAGTTTTTGTATTCTCTTTGTGGCCTAAGTTTCTGTCTGGAGCAATGTTGATATTGTTGTTGAGTTTCTGAACTAATAATCGATTCTTTTATTTTAACTAACTAACTAACTAACTACTAATCTAATCGATCGATTTGCTGAACTACTAATCTAATCGATCGATTCGCTGAACTACAATTCGAACTACGATTCGCTAATCGATCGATTCGCTAATCGATCATTCAAAATCACTTTCGTCGCTGCTGCTGCTACTGTCCTCATCAGGACAGTCATCAGCAAGCGAGAGTTGAAGATCTTTAAGTTTTCTTTTGAGGGACTTCCCCTCAGCAGTAGAAGGAACAGTACCAAGTTGAGCAATGAGCGCCGACATCATTACCTTCCTCTCTTCATCGGCCTTGTCCTGTCGCCTTTGCTGGAGTTGCAATGCCCGCTGGTGAAGCTTTCAGTCCTCTTCATGCCGCTTTCGATCCTCTTCCTGTTGACGTTGCTGGAGCTTCAGAGCCTGCTGGTGAAGCTTCCGATCCTCTCGTCCCTCTTTCAATGCTGCAGCAATCACACCCATCAAGTGAGTGTCCTTCTCTACTTTGCGATTGTAGGCTCTCTTCTTGTTACTACTAGTGGTAACACCACCACTAATGGTACTGGTGGAAGTCGTGAGCTCCGTTGCTTCATCGATTTGTGTTGGTTGAGTTGGTTGACCAAGTAGAAGTGGGGGACGGCGGTTGTCCAGACGGCGGTTGTCCTCCATTCCTCTAGTTGTTCCTTGAGTTGATTGAGTTGTTCCTTGAGTTGTTCCTTGAGTCAGCTGAGTTGGTTGAGTTGGTTGAGTTGGTTGACATAGTGGAAGTGGTGGAGGATCGGACAGCTCCTCGTCGTCATCATCAGCAGGGACAGGGACAAACTCCCCTGTTTCAAGATCGAACCTTTCTTCTCCGTTCAGAATGGAGGCTCTATCACCAATCAGATACTTGATTTCCTTGGCTTGTTTAACATCCCATGACTTAATTGGATCTCCAGTTGGCATCTTCTTCCGGTACAACCGAATGTACTTGTTCCTGATTGAATCAGTGTCCCTACCAGGATATTTTTCAGCGTGTCGGCTTGCAACGGCATCCCACTCTTCTGGTCCAATTGGTAGGATACTTCTAAGGCATCGGAACAAGTTCTCCAACTCAGGCTTTGTGTAGTTGCCAATGCCGGCTTTCCTTCCACCGCTCCCAGACGACAATGCGGCAGTTGGTGCCATGTTGTTGATTGTTGCTGGTGACATGTTGATTGTTACTCCCTCCGTCCCAAAATATTTAGACATTGTGGCCACTTTTGGGTGTCCCTAAATATTTAGACGTTATGAATTGATGTGTGTAGGAACATGTAGAACTAGTACTAAACTAATCAATTACGGAGCATTCTAAACTTCTCTCATGTTCAGGGCTGCCAATTTCTGCTGAGCAAAGGTCACAGTGTCATCATCACAAGTGATAGATACAGGGAGGTTGTCCTCTTTCAAGAGTTTTTCCTTGCCCATATGACGGAGTTTGTAGCTGTTGTTACCTTGGACTTTAATAGACTCTTCCAATGCACACTGAAGAGATAAAAAGACGCTGTTCAGAGCAATAGTGCTGGTCTCAACCAATGCTTCCTCCACATGTGCAATCAGCTGGTCGATGTTCTTGGCCTTCTTGTATTGCAGAGCCTGGATGGAAGCAAAGAAGCCCAAATCTAAGACATTGAAATCAGGACTATTTGGTGGTTGTGTTGTGACAGTGATATTCCAACCAGCTTCACAAGCCGCCTCTCTCACTGCTGCCCTAGATCGCAAATGATGGGGTTTTGCATTGTCCTCCTGTATAAAAATAGGCCTGCTCTTCCAACGCACTGGAAACTTCTCTTGAATTGCAGGGAGCACTTTCTCCAACATCATCTTCTGGTATTCAGCAGCATTGACAGAAGGGATATTCTTTGTCACCATTGTTCCTCTTGGACGGTTCACTGAATTGCGCTGAGCAGGTTCCTTCACAACAAAAGGCCAGATGCCTATCTTGCCATCAAACCCAGCGTTCCGGTCAGCATCATGCCTTGGACGAGCCACGGCACACAGAAACATAACTTTTTCAATGAACCGTTTTGACTTACAAGTAGAGTGTGGTTCAGCTTCACCAGAGCACAAGTAGGTTTTTTGGTTTGTTGTCTTCATGAAGAACCACTTCTCATCAATGTGAATCGTGTCATACATATCTTCAAACTTGCCATCAGGTTTGATGCGAGACAAAGCAAACTCAACTCTTGCTTTTTTGTTTTTCTCTGTGAGGAAGGGTTTCACAGCCCCACTGTGTCTGAGTATCTGTCCCTTCTTAACATAGTTACCCAAGGTGGTTCTGGCAATTCCACTTGCAGCAGAAAGAGTACGCAAGTCACACCTATCTTCGTAAGAGACTTTCCTGACAGCCTCTTCCACAGCAGCAAAGGTGCTCTTTCTTCCACAGTTTTTCCTATTGGTAGACACATCCCCAGCAGGGCAGGTTTCAGGATCCACTGTTTCCAGGTACATCTTCCAAACCCTAGAGCAAGTTCTTGCAGTCACGCCAAACAATGCAGCGGATTCTTTGAAAGCCCCCTTTGGAAGCTTTGCACTAGTGGTGCTTTGCTTTGGTAGAAGGAAGTGGACAACAGCTTGACGCTCGTTCAGAGTCAGGTTTCGATTGCGACGGGGAGGTACTTCATCAGTAGGAAGTACTTCAAGGCTTGGTGGTGCTAGGCTTGTCATGATGCTGGTGTGTTGTTGTTGTTGTCGTGTGTTGTTTGTTGTTTGTTGTTTGTGTTGTTGTTATGTGCCTGTAAGATTGCGAGAAAAAGGAATAGAGTAGGTTGATTGTTGAATGCTGCTTTGGATCAATCCCCGTCTTCTACGGTACTGCGATTCGAGACCGTGCCCGTGTGCTTGCTGCCGCTGCTTTGGATCAATCCGCGCCGTCTGCTTGCTGCCGCTGCTTTGGATCGATCCGCGCCGTCTTTTGCAACCCTCCCCCTTGTAGAATCTGTAGAAGAAGAGTACATTCGTGCCTGTGAGCTTGTTGTTGTGGTGTGTCGTAGTGTTGACGAGTGTTACAAAAGACGGCGCGGATTGCGGGTCATGTTGCAAAAGACGGCGCGGATTGTGGTTCTCAATCCGCGCCATCTTTTGCAACACTCCCCTTTGTAGAATGTGTAGATTGTCGACTTTCTTCTCGTGTGGATCTGTACCCCCCCCCCCCCCCCCCCCGTCCTTCTTTGTTTCGCGTTCATTGATTTGATGACGCAGTCTGACCCCCCCCCTCCCTGTAGAAGTGTACTGGTTTCTTTGTTTCGCTTTCAAACTGACAGAGGTGCGGACTGACGTACTCAATCTGATCCGATCCGATGGAGGTGCAACAAGAAGAGGAGTGAAATAGAAGAAGATGACAAATGAATGGACTTGACGACACAGACGCCGACCAACAGAGGTGCTTCTTCCCCCCCCCCCCCGTAGAAGTGCTGACGCACTTGATGACGACGCTGACCAACAGAGGTGCTTGGCACTTGTTGGCTGTAGAAGTGTACTGATTGTGATCCTTCTTCTTTGTTTCGCGTTCGGACCGACGATGACGATGACGACGCCGACCAACAGAGGTGCCCCCCCCCCACCCCGTACGATGTACGGTAGAAGTGTACTGATCCTTCTTTGTTTCACGTTCAAACTGACAGAGGTGCTCAATCGGATCCACTACATACTTAGTCAGCCAATGGAGGTGCAACAACAACAATAGGAGTGGAATACATGAAAGTTACCGGGTGAAAAATGCGAGTGAAAATCACGGTGAAAACACACGGGGCAAGGAAACACATGAAATCACCGTGTTAAAAAAATTCGCGATGAAAAATTCGCGCGATCTAAAATGCCCTCTCAGATCAGTTTTTTGCATCAGTTGAGTTTTTTCAACTGACACCCATGCAAATGGCACATGCAACGAGCTCAAAATTGGCTGTCTTTGGAACACCAATGAAAGTACAAGAACATTCTTACTGTTTATAACCACTATGCCCTTACACAAATTCAGTGCCTTAGCTTGCATGTGGAAGTATCCGGACGTTAAAATGACCAGCAGAACCCTCTTAACCGGAGGAATCACTTTTGCAAGGCGTGACAGCCCTTCTTTAACTCCCTATGAAAGGTACACCAATACCACTGAAATGTCTAACATTTAACCCATCATGAGGAGTTGATTAAGGAGAGTTCAACCCAAAAAGCCCGGTTGGCATCCATTGAGTATTGACCTTATTTCAAGTATTAACGTCCATACTGTCTAAATATTTTGGGACAGAGGGAGTATGATGTAAGGTATTTGAGGTATTTCTTTTTGTGAGGGGTATGCGGCGGATCGAATCGATTCATCGTCTTCATCATCTTCCAACGAATCGTCTAATAAACTAGCAAGAGCAACGATAGCGATTGTAGTGAGGGGGTAGAAGGACATTGCCTGAGTCAGCTCAAAAGAAAAGAACTTCTTGTTGTCGTGTTGTTCTTGTGTTCTTCCTTGTCGTGTTGTCGTGTTGTTCTTGTGTTCTTGTTGCTTGTTGTCGTGTTGTGGCGCAATCCGTGCCGCGATCCTTGAAGTTGAATTTCTGCTGCTGATTTTGTGCTGGAGAGACAAGTCGTACTGTTGTTGTTGCTGTTTGCTGTTTCTTCCCGGACTTTCTTTCTTTGCAATTTTTCAACTCAGCAAAATTAGCGATGATCACCAAAAATAGCATGCGAGCATGCCCGGCAAAAGAGGTGCGAGAGGTGCACACGATTCATTCAGACTGAAATGTTTGATTTTCAGACTGAAATGTTTGATTTTAAGATTCCGTTGAAATCTATTCGGTGTTAGTTAAGTGAATAAAAACTGTCAGTTGAGAGCCCCTCGACTGACAAATTTTATTAAGAAGTGCATACATCTATATAGAAAACACATACTTTTTATGTGTTTTTTTATTAATTATATGTGTTTTCCTTAGGTGGGAATCACTCAATGTTACAAATCATAGTCAACGTGAGCTCACGTTGACTATGATTTGTAACGTTATACCTTTTTATAACGGAATTTGTGACTGAATTACTTGTTTATGCTTCCACATGTTTCGTGTGCCTTTTGAAGAATTCCACATATATTCCAAAATGAGAGAAAATGAGATTCCACATTCCAAAATGAGATTTATGCACTTTCCCGCCAAAAAAAGTATGTACGAAATTTTCATTCCCGAAATACTAAAAACAGAAGTTTATGTCCGTTACAAAAAAGTATTTCGGGAATCACCCAATAGGTGGAGTACCGGTACATAAACCGGGCATTTTTTACTTGACCAGCCATTTCTTACATAGATCATAGTCCACGTGAGCTCACGTTAGTTGAACGTTTAACACTAGCCCTAAGAGTTGAAAACGTAACCTTTTAGACGCAGTGTACTGGGGGGGTTTGGGGGGGAAACGTAGAAATATTAAAAAAGTGTTTTTAACAAGTATCGTAGCTGATTGAGGTCGATCGAACGAGGGTTTCGATCGTACTAGTCATCTTGCTTCTACAGGAATCTGATGGTACGGAATGGACAGGGGTCAACTTTACACTTTCAAAAGGTACAACCGTACACTTTTGCAATTTAGGTACTATCTTACTTTTATGATCTATAGACTATATGACTACAAAAAATATCAAACCTTCCGCAGAACAACCTTGCGCAACCAAAGCATATTCTTCGCCACACCTTTTAGCGAACCTTTTACTTATGTTCCTTTCTCATTCCGCCACCACAATCAGATATCACCAATCCTTCATCACCTTCCACGTGCGTCCGAGAACTGTTTCGCGGGGTTCGAATTTACTTCTCGCGCACAAATTTTGTGCGTGATTTTAACACGGCAATATTTCTGGACACCCTGAAATTCGCGACGATCGTATAAGGGTATATGTAAACTCAGCACTATTTCTGTGCGCGTGATGCACATTACTCTACTCTCAAATAAAAATAATTTATTTCAGTCTCTAGCAGAACCGAATTATTATTCTGTACGAACAACACTTACTTCTATTCACGAATAAAAAAGAAATCTTGAGTCAGTATTAATTCCAAAATATTAATCTACCAAACAACAATTCGATTCTGCTCCCCTAGTTGTGAATTCTATTTCTTGACTACAATATTCCCTTTTTAAAATGTAGATTCTATTATGCTTTATTTATTCCTATTGCGACGTATTACGAATCCTCCATTATTTCTAATACTCTCAAAATTAAGTTCAAGATTAGTAGTAGTTTTGTATTATGTATGTACTGTTATTTTCTACATTAGTTCACCCATAGATAAACTTTCATTCATCAATGCTGTTATTGCCGGATCAATATAGACGTTTCTTTTCTTTTTCTTTTTTGGTCCACTACAATTAGTGGAGCTGCTACTAGTAATATTTGCATCGCCATGCTTATTGTTGGTGTAATTTGTCGAACTTTCGTTCCTAAATCTGTCCCTCATCATTTCTTCCAATTTCCTTCCTGTTTCTGGGTGTTTTCGCATCTCGCCAATTTTGTCGCACAAGTCACTGAACAACTCGCGACCTTCCTCCATCCATCCATTTCTGCTTCCACTGTCTGAATCGCAGAATTTTTTTTTGTCGCGGAATCGTGGCATCACCCTTTCGCCGCTGCTGGTTCACCCATACATGATGCTCATTGTAGATCAGTACCAATGCAAATGCTTCATCTGCTATAGTAAATATATCACTCAGCAAGTGCCTCTCCTTCCGTTGTTTGAAATTGGAATTTGTCGGATTGATTGCCGACATGATTCTTGTAACAAAATAATAAAAATCTTCATCTTCCGCGTCTTTGTATGTTCTGTATTGAGGGTTTAAAATACCTGTGTTTTCATATTCTGTGTCTTGAATAACTGCAACAGTACCAGGGAATGTGATAGGGACTCGACCTTTTCTGTAATTGTCTGTACGGAAGTATCATAAGTATCAACGGGCAGCATGTTAGTGTTGTCGGACCAAAAATAGATTCCAAAATTCCTAATTTCAACAACCAATTCTCCCACCTGTATTTACCTATCCAGTTTTTTCTCGCTAATGTTTGTGAGTTGTGCCTCAATGCAGTCAGTACTGTCCCTACTCGTTTCCTGTAAAAGGAACAGAATGCCGCAAGTGGAATATTTGGTGGCTTCATAACCGCACTTGCTCCAACAGCCCTTTGTATTACAAGCGCCGTTACCTTGTCATTGATAGGGAACTTCATGTTGGGGTACCAATGTTTTTTGACGTAATCCCTTAGCTGCTTCTCCACTCTTTCAGTCATATCACTCAAAGCCTTAAGCATATCGTTGTCTATTATAAGCCCATATTCGTCTGTAATTGTACTTACTGCTCGTTCTCTTGTGTCGCCGGCATTATCAGTCCCCTCTCCCTGCATGGTTGCCTCCGTTTGTTTAGGTACCATTACTACCTTTCCCACCCCTATATGTGGTTCCCTCTCTTGTTTCCGTAAGTGTTTTGCCACTTCCTCTGCCAATTTGTCATATTGGATATTTTTCATGACATGTTCGGCAACATCCTCTAAATTGTAGCATTCTCCGTTAGATGTTTTCTCTACCACATTGGTTTTTGTTCCTTCTTTCTGTTGGTTCGTTACTGTAGTGGTGGTTGTGTTGGTAATGGTCAGTGCTGGTTCGTTACTCTGGTTGATGGTGTTTTGTTCTTCCGTGTTTGTAGTAGTAGAAATTGTGTTGTCGGAACCATTTTTTTTACTGTTGCCCTTTGATGCGTTCATAGTTGTGGTATTACTGTTACACACTTTGTTAGTAATTGCGGTGTTTGTTTTCACTCTTTTTTTCTTACCGTTGTTGTCCCCTGTATTTTGATGATCACCGGGCCGGATGGTTTTGTTGTTTCGAAGGGTCTTCCCCTCGGATTTTTTGCTTCGTCGTGTCTTTCCGATAGCATTCATATTTTTTTATTTTATTTTCTGAATACGGTGTCGATCAAGAATCATGTGTTTCTTTTTGTGTGGTTTTGTGTGTGTACTAATAATTTGTTGGGTTGTGTACGGTGTTTTGTGTTGTGTGTGTTGTGTGTGTCGTGTGTGTGTGTGTGTGTACGGTGTTTTGTGTAGTATGTGTACGATGTTTTGTGTGTAGAATTTTTCCGTGGGTTCTGTACTATGTTGTTTGCCCGAACATCTTCTGTGTGTTGTCTGGTTTTGGGCGCGGTGTTATATTTGTAGAAGTAGATCACGTACCTGTGCCAGCCACCCCTCCCGTGCCATAATTTTTTCAGAAGGGAAACATTTGATCACACTAAGGTTATGTATTTCAATCCTCTAGTCACATGTAGAATCTCGTAGACTGCTGCACCTAACATACCGTACTGTCTTGTGTGCCATTTGTATCTACAAACCACATCATTGTCTGTACTGTGTGTGGCAAAGTTGTTCCCAATATGCATTTAAAAGTTGTTCCCAACATGCATTTCGTAAGTCATGTGATATGCATTCATGGCCTGGTACAAAAACTTTGGTAGTCATTGCCAAATGAGACTGTTTGTGCCCTGGAATTGCACCTAAAATACCCTCATCATGTTTGCCATTTTGAGAGTCAAACCACAACATTTTGGGCATTCTGAGTGGCAAAGTTGTTCCCAATATGCATTTGATGAGTCATGATAAATGTATTCATAGTTTTGACCGGATACTTTTGGAGTCATTACCCAATCAGTTAGTTTGTGCCCTAGAATTGCACCAAAAATACCCTCATGTTTGCCATTTCGAGAGTCAAACCACAACATTTTGGGCATTCTGTGTGACAAAGTTGTTCCCAATATGTATTTGATGAGTCATGAGGAATGTATTCATTGCTTGGACCAGATACTTTTTGAGTCATTACCCAATAAGTTAGTTTGTGCCCTGGAATTGCACCAAAAATACCCTCATGTTTGTCAGTTGGAGAGTCAAACCTTAAGATTTTGGGCATTCTATGTGACAAAGTTGTTTCCAATATGCATTGGATGAGTCATGATGAATGCATTCATGGCTTGGACCCGATACTATTTGAGTCATTACCCAATCAGTTAGTTTGTGCCCTGGAATTGCACCAAAAATACACCCATGTTTGCCATTTGTAGAGTGAAACCTTAAGATTTTGGGCATTCTATGTGACAAAGTTGTTTCCAATATGCATTGGATGAGTCATGATGAATGCATTCATGGCTTGGACCCGATACTATTTGAGTCATTACCCAATCAGTTAGTTTGTGCCCTGGAATTGCACCAAAAATACCCCCATGTTTGCCATTTGTAGAGTCAAACCTTAAGATTTTCGTCATTCTATGTGCCACAGTTGTTCCCAATATGCATTGGATGAGTCATGATAAATGTATTCATGGCTTGGACCAGATACTTTTTGAGTCATTACCGAATAAGTTAGTTTGTGCCCTAGAATTGCACCAAAAATACCCCCATGTTTTCCATTTCGAGAGTTAAACCACCAAATTTTGGGAATTCTGTGTGACAAAGTTGTTTCCAATATGCATTTGATGAGTCATGATGAATGTATTCATGGCTTGGACCAGATCCTTTTTGAGTCATTACCCAATAAGTTAGTTTGTGCCCTGGAATTGCACCAAAAATACACCCATGTTTGCCATTTGTAGAGTCACACCACAACATTTACAGCATTCTGTGTGACAAAGTTTTTCCCAATATGTATTTGATGAGTCATGAGGAATGTATTCATTGCTTGGACCGGATACTTTTTGAGTCATTACCCAATAAGTTAGTTTGTGCCCTGGAGTTGCACCAAAAATACCCCCATGTTTGCCATTTGGAGAGTCAAACCTTAAGATTTTGGGCATTGTATGTGACAAAGTTGTTCGCAATATGCATTTGATGAGTCATGATGAATGTATTCATGGCTTGGACCAGATACTTTTTGAGTCATTACCGAATAAGTTAGTTTGTGCCCTAGAATTGCACCAAAAATACCCCCATGATTTCCATTTCGAGAGTTAAACCACCAAATTTTGGGAATTCTGTGTGACAAAGTTGTTTCCAATATGCATTTGATGAGTCATGATGAATATATTCATGGCTTGGACCAGATACTTTTTGAGTCATTACCCAATAAGTTAGTTTGTGCCCTGGAATTGCACCAAAAATACACCCATGTTTGCCATTTGGAGAGTCAAACCACAACATTTACAGCATTCTGTGTGACAAAGTTGTTCCCAATATGTATTTGATGAGTCATGATGAATGTATTCATTGCTTGGACTAGATACTTTTTGAGTCATTACCCAATAAGTTAGTTTGTGCCCTAGAATTGCACCAAAAATACCCTCATGTTTGTCAGTTGGAGAGTCAAACCTTAAGATTTTGGGCATTGTATGTGACAAAGTTGTTCGCAATATGCATTTGATGAGTCATGATGAATATATTCATGGCTTGGACCAGATACTTTTTGAGTCATTACCCAATAAGTTAGTTTGTGCCCTGGAATTGCACCAAAAATACCCCCATGATTGCCATTTGGAGAGTCAAACCACAACATTTTGGGCATTCTGTGTGACAAAGTTGTTCTCAATATGCATTTGATGAGTCATGATGAATGTATTCATGGCTTGGACCAGATCCTTTTTGAGTCATTACCCAATAAGTTAGTTTGTGCCCTAGAATTGCACCAAAAATACCCTCATGTTTGTCAGTTGGAGAGTCAAACCTTAAGATTTTGGGCATTGTATGTGACAAAGTTGTTCGGAATATGCATTTGATGAGTCATGATGAATATATTCATGGCTTGGACCAGATACTTTTTGAGTCATTACCCAATAAGTTAGTTTGTGCCCTGGAATTGCACCAAAAATACCCACATGTTTGCCATTTGGAGAGTCAAACCTTAAGATTTTGGGCATTGTATGTGACAAAGTTGTTCGCAATATGCATTTGATGAGTCATGATGAATATATTCATGGCTTGGACCAGATACTTTTTGAGTCGTTACCCAATAAGTTAGTTTGTGCCCTAGAATTGCACCAAAAATACCCTCATGTTTGTCAGTTGGAGAGTCAAACCTTAAGATTTTGGGCATTGTATGTGACAAAGTTGTTCGGAATATGCATTTGATGAGTCATGATGAATATATTCATGGCTTGGACCAGATACTTTTTGAGTCATTACCCAATAAGTTAGTTTGTGCCCTGGAATTGCACCAAAAATACCCACATGTTTGCCATTTGGAGAGTCAAACCTTAAGATTTTGGGCATTGTATGTGACAAAGTTGTTCGCAATATGCATTTGATGAGTCATGATGAATATATTCATGGCTTGGACCAGATACTTTTTGAGTCGTTACCCAATAAGTTAGTTTGTGCCCTGGAATTGCACCAAAAATACCCACATGTTTGCCATTTGGAGAGTCAAACCTTAAGATTTTGGGCATTCTATGTGACAAAGTTGTTTCCAATATGCATTGGATGAGTCATGATGAATGTATTCAGGGCTTGGACCAGATACTTTTTGAGTCATTACCCAATAAGTTAGTTTGTGCCCTGGAATTGCACCAAAAATACCCCCATGATTGCCATTTGGAGAGTCAAACCACAACATTTTGGGCATTCTGTGTGACAAAGTTGTTCTCAATATGCATTTGATGAGTCATGATGAATGTATTCATGGCTTGGACCAGATACTTTTTGAGTCATTACCCAATAAGTTAGTTTGTGCCCTGGAATTGCACCAAAAATACCCCCATGTTTGCCATTTGTAGAGTCAAACCACAACATTTTGGGCATTGTATGTGACAAAGTTGTTTCCAATATGCATTGGATGAGTCATGATGAATGTATTCAGGGCTTGGACCAGATACTTTTTGAGTCATTACCCAATAAGTTAGTTTGTGCCCTGGAATTGCACCAAAAATACCCCCATGATTGCCATTTGGAGAGTCAAACCTTAAGATTTTGGGCATTCTGTGTGACAAAGTTGTTCTCAATATGCATTTGATGAGTCATGATGAATGTATTCATGGCTTGGACCAGATACTTTTTGAGTCATTACCCAATAAGAAGTTAGTTTGTGCCCGGCAATTGCACCAAAAATACCCCCATGTTTGCCATTTGTAGAGTCAAACCACAACATTTTGGGCATTTTGTGTGACAAAGTTATTCCCAATATGCATTTGATGAGTCATGATGAATGTATTCATTGCTTGGACCGGATACTTTTGGAGTCATTACTATCCAATAAGTTAGTTTGTGCCCTGGAATTGCACCAAAAATACCCTCATGCTTGCCCTTTGGAGAGTCAAACCACATCATTTTTGGCATTCTGTGTGGCAAAGTTATTCCCAATATGGTTAGGGTTACATCCGGTTCGCAAATTCAGTAATTATTTGTTCGTATATGTGGACTTCTCGCAAGTTGTTTACCCCATGTACCAGCATTGTAGTGGGAAAAATGTGTAGGAAAACACGTACATTCAGTACTAGCATGTAGATTCAGTACTAAGAAGAAAATTCCAACGTTCGACCGTTCAAAAAATTCAAACAGATCACATTTGGAATTCGAACGTTCGAACGTTCGAACGTAACGTTCAAAAAATTCAAACGGATCACATACAGCACAGTACTAGCTAGCATGTAGATTCAGTACTAATTCCAAATTAATTCTAACGTTCGAACGTTTGAACGTTAAAAAAATTCCAACGTTCGACAAATTCG
The DNA here is from genome assembly GCA_037355745.1 of Pseudo-nitzschia multiseries. Lineage (NCBI taxonomy): Eukaryota > Bacillariophyta > Bacillariophyceae > Bacillariales > Bacillariaceae > Pseudo-nitzschia > Pseudo-nitzschia multiseries. Next base: position 14,994,297 of record CM074788.1, on the reverse strand, counting down.
AACGTTCGAACGTTCAAAAAATTCAAACGGATCACATACAGCAGATTTTTGGTACCGTACGTACGTATGATTCTACACTTGTACCAAATCATGTAGAATTCTACATGATCTACAAGGAAAAAGAAAATCGTACGCGAAAAAAAAAAAAAAAACTCTCTCACACAAACACACAGTAATTTTATTTTCTACCTCGCGACAAAAAAAATCACTTTTTCTCCATAATCTTACCCGATTTATTTGAGTAGAGTTGCTAGTAATTGGCACTCCGTCTGTGAACGTGGGATTCCACTTAATCCTGTTCAATGATCCCTTGATCGTTGATCAGCATTAGGCAGGTAATCCGTGCTCGAATATTTTAGTCTGAAATAACAGCCTTGTACTGGAAAAAGAATTAGCTCGCATTGGACAAGAGGTGGTTTGCTGGATAGATATTGTTTGGGTGCACGCAAACATATACGTCTTGAAAGCAATAAATCTGCATCCATTGCTTCTATATCAACAGGCTCTTGGTACTGTTTTTCGTGACAGAGGAGTAAGAAGGCTGCAAATCAACGTCAGCAGCAACAACAATTTCATCGGGTCGATTGTCGGAACGTCGGAACAAGCAAAGGTAAGAATGAGAGAGATCGGCATCGGCATCCGCATCGGCATCGGCATATTGGTCTTCCACTCCACCGGCATTACTGATAATGTATTTCCTCTCTGTTTTTCTTCTTATTTTCATGATAGGACCGGATCAGAAGCAACGAATCAAAACCGAATCAGCGGATCGGAAGCAGCAACCATCGAATCCTCAGCAACGGATCGGAAGCAGCGGATCTAGGTGCGGTGGTCGTCTTCCCTGTAGGTGCGGGGAATTTTCCTGGTTGGTGATAATTACGATTGGCATATACATTATATTATTCTGTTGTTATTATTTACTCTATGTACTACATCAATAGATACTCACCCATTTTGTTCAATTATCACCATGTATTCGAATAGGAACGGCAACGAATTGATCAGTGGGATTCATCCGGCAACGAATTGGAACCATCGAATAGAAGCAACCGGGAACGATAGAATAGAAGCAACCGGGAACAATCGAAGCGAAACCGGGAACCATTGAAGCAACCGGGAAGCAACCGGGAACCATTGAAGCAAGCAGCAACCGGAAACCATCGAATAGAGGCAGGGAACGATCGAAGCAAGCGGGAACCATCGAACCGACACCGGGAATCATCGAACCGCAACCGGGAACCACCGAAGCAACCGGCATTGGCAAACAACATCAACAAATCGACTGTATCAACAACGAATCAAGCGGGATCGATCGAAGCAAACGGGAACGATTGAAGCAAGCGGGAACGATCGAAGCAAGCGGGAACGATCAAAACAAGTGGGAACGATCGAAGCAAGTGGGAATGATCAAATAGAAGCAACCGGGACCCATCGAATAGAAGCGGGAATGATCGAAGCAAGCGGGAACGATTGAAGCAAGCGGGAAGGATCAAAGCAAGCGGGAACAATCGAATAGAAGCAACTGGGACCCATCGAATAGAAGCGGGAAGGATCAAAGCAAGCGGGAACGATCGAAGCAAGCGGGAACGATTGATCCAACAACACCAATCGATCCAACAACACCAATTGATCCAACAACACCAATCGATCCAACAACACCAATCGATCCAACACCAATCGATCCGCAACGGCAAATCGATTCGTCGTCGACCCCAATTGATCCAACACCAATCGATCCAACACCAATCGATCCAACACCAATCGATCCAACAACACCAATCGATCCGCAACACCAATCGATCCAACACCAATCGATCCAACACCAATCCATCCGCAGCGGCAAATCAATTCGTCGTCGACACCAATTGATCCATCACCAATCGATCCAGCAACACCAATCGATCCGACACCAATCAATCCAACACCAATCACCCGGTGCAATGGGATTCAAAACAACAAAGCAATTGCCAGCAAAAGCAATCAAGCAAAAATCAAAGAGGAAACGTGGGAAGACTGAGAGAAAGAAAATGACTTCAAATTTTCTCGAAAACGCAGCACCATCATCAATCCACCAGACTTACAAACACTTGTCGGAGATAAAACCTAACAAGACAGCAGAAGGGGACAGGAATCGGCGCCGAGATCCAAATGCAATTTTCAAACATATCGAGGAAATAGCATTGAAAACAGTTCACAAAAATGGGTTTCAAGGAAAATTCATGGCTACAAATTGGGGCCGGACCACAGTTGGAGAGAAGAAATATTCTTTGGCACAGGCTGTGTCTATTGACAGTTTCAAAACAGTGGATAGTACCGACAAGAAGTTTGTTCTAGCGTTCGCCGAATCAGAACCATCATTGAGAATCTTTGCTAAAGCTTCCAGACAATTCGCAAAACAACGTTTGGGTACCCCCAAAAATATAGAAATCACAAGAACATTCGCTGGGCAGATTGTTCAATCTAAACCCAAAATAGGCCGAGGAACCAAATGTGACAGTGTAAACAGTGGATATGCTATTATTGGGATGAGACCAAATCGATTGAAATCGGGAAATGGTGTGTACGTTTTCAAAAACAATGTGGACTCGACAACAAAAGCCAACCTTGAACAAAAAGCCCTACACATTGTGAAGGAAATGCAGCTTTGTTTAACTCCAATGTCCAAACTTGTCAACCTTGAAACGACTGTGATGAATGAGGTTGTTAATCGTACAACGCTGAATGCAATCGGCAATCACGTAACGGCCTTTTCTATTGGAAAGGATTATCACTCAAAAAGCCATACCGATGTCGATATGTTCTATACAAGGCTGACGGTTATTGCTCCAAAACATGTAAGTGATGACGAGGTGATTTATTATTTTGTCTTCCCCACGTATGGAGTGAAAGTTCCATTGAGGTCGGGAGATACTCTATTGTTCAATCCATTAGTATTACATAGCTGTTCGAATCCCAAATTCGAAGGGTCTTATATTATGAGCGCCTATGTATCTCGCAAAACTGTGCTTAGAGCTAACCCTCTATAGTAATATTAAACAATAATTGAAAGTTAGCAGTTACATTCACCATTGCTACTCAATCGGAACTGCTGTCCAAGCTTTCGCTCTCTGAACTGTATAGAGAATCACTGGATTCGTTATCATTCAATGCCATCTCAAATGGTTCCAACTGGATGTCGTCCTGTAGTGTGCATGCATTGTACAAACATTCGTAAGACGGTGGTGAAGCAGCATTTTTGCTTTCAAAAAAATTTAGCCATGAGATCCGATTCGATATCACTAGCCAATTGCAATTGGTAATACAGCCATCAAGTCCTTGCTCTGGAACAACTGCCAGCTCGGAATGGATAGTGTCGACATGAAATAGGTACAGTGAATTCATCAGGCGACCACGTTGGACAAATTCAGAAGCTGTTTTCTTAGGCACATCTTGAAACCGACAAGCCACAGCATACATTCCGTTTGTATCAATTGGATAGCCACCAATACTATTGTATGGCTGCTTCAAACTCTGTACAGTTAAAAAGCATACCAGATGGCACGGTATGAGCTTGGGATTGTTATTTAAATCAAAGTCCAATTTCATCAAACACCAATCCATCCATACGGAGTTCAGCAGAGAACTGTCCGATCTATATGAAGGATGCGAGCGAAATATAAAATTAGACCCACAAGCAACATCGAAACGATTGTGCTCTGTAACTCCACAAATGTGCGAAGGATTCTCCAATAAAGGTAGCACAGAATCACAAACAAAGTCGAGTATGTCAGAAGGAAAAAATGGTTTGCTTTTGTTCGTAGAACGAAGCCACTTCATTGTTGATTCCCCATTTTCGGTTCTCATTATATGAAAATGAGAACCGCCACCATCAGGTCGTTCAATTGGAGGAGGATCAGGCGGATGCAAGTTGAAGTGATATGTTGCCTGGCTTAGCATCATTTTCTCGGACTTTCGCTTCGCCGTTTGACCGATTAGTGATGCAGCATTACCTTGCGTGTTCTTGGAAGGAGCTTTAATCTCAGTTTTATGGTGAGACTCATTCGGAGCACTATCCCAGCCTGCGGGGCTACCCCATAAAGAGATATAATCTGGTAGGTGAAAGTACAGGTGATTCTTGATTAGTTTTGTTCCCATCCCTTTCCTGTGACATGTTGAGTTTATACAATTAATAAAGTGAACAATTGTTTTTGGGAGATTCTTTAAGGAACCATATTTCATTCGACCGTGTTTAAGAAATTCTTCCATTGATAGAATTAGCTGAATTACCTCTATCTGTTTCTTTACAAAACGATGGTCACCAATAATGTCAGATCCATGTTTGGAAACCATAGCGATCAGAAGAGAAATAAGCATTCCAGAGAAATCATGCCCTTCTTTCTTCGTAGTTGATAATAGCTGAGTCCCAAATTTGGTGCGAGGAAAATCTCTATCAGACTGGCGTGATAACAAACCACCGTACCGTTGTGCTAAATGGCCAATACTGTTAGCAACAGCCACACCGTGCTTCAAATTGGGGGCATAAACACATGGAACACTTCCGCGGAGCAACAATTCAATTGACTTGATGGCCCGTTTGGCAGTACCAAGCTGGTGCATGTGCAAACATTCACCGGGAGTTGCAAAATGAATGTTGTTCTGATTAGTACCAAAGCATAAATCATGAAATACATTCCTTATGTTGTGATGAGAGTTGTTTTTGAAGTTCTTATTGATATCGTTTAGATCTGTGCCGGGAAAACAATGGAAATCAACAGGTGACCACTTCTTTGTTGCAGGTTGAACAGAAGGAATGTTTATGTTCGGAGAATAACAGTTGCAGTGACGGCACATCCGCATGACACCCTTATTGAAGGAGCCGTATTTTCCACACAATTTATCGTGAAGTTCTGTGTCGCCAATAACATAGGCAATGGCAAATTTCATTTTTACCCTCCACTGTTGATTTGCGTACGGAAGATAATTCCATTCGATACCACCGTCTTCGTTACACGCGGCTTTGAAGGATCGAAACGCTACTTCCAAACCATTGTGAAGATTCTGAATTTTTTCCTTCAAAGTGGCAGGACGAGAGTGTCTGGTTGACTCCCATTCGGGGTCGGGATGGAAGTAAATAGTTGTCCATGCTTCAGGTCAAGAACGAGTCTCCACATTAAAGATACCAAGTGTCATGTTCAATGGTGTTAACGTAAGTCGTCCATGCGCATCCAAAGATATGCCGTCCATGTAAAATATAATAGGAACAAGAATTTCTGGCGAATTGGGATTGCAAATTTCTTTCCAAGAAGATTTCCACCACGAGCCGTGATGCAATTCTGAGATTACAGAATGAGGATTCAACTCAGGATTATTGTCGGGAGACAGAGGGGTGGAATAGTCGGGAAAGGAGAGGTTTTCTTCTATCATTAGCTGCTGGTCAGAAAGAAGAGAATAAATGGCATCCTTAAAAGAACGGACATACACCTGAGTGGGCTTATTATCAGGTAGCCAATTCAGTATATGAGGATGAAATTTCATATCGGAGAGACCAAGATTGGATTGGAGATTGTCAAAAATTGCTTGCCGAGATCTAATTTTGGCATCGCAAAAATCAAAACCCGGTCTCATTTGACTTTTCTTTGCCCACTGGAAAATGGATTTGAATGTGTTCAGTGGCAATTTATGTCTGGCCATTAAATTCATGAGTTCCAATTCAGCAAGAAGATGAGGGGGCGGCGGTAGTTTTGTGTGGCTTTGAAATGCATCCTCTCTTTCGTTCAAATTAATGCTTTCATGAAAAGATGGTGGTGGAGGGGCTTGCTGAGCAGTAGCGACGTTAACATCAGAACGATTAGTGTGATCTTCTTCGTTGTCTCCACAATCTATGTTGTTGGTAAAATTGTTGTCGTTATTTTCATTTACGTCATCGTCTTTGTCATCCTCGTCATCGGAATTGTCGATATCATTATTCAGCGGGAATGCATCTTCATCTTGAACAGCAGAAACAGCCATGTAAGATTCAATGGCGTTCCGATCCATTGGCGGTAAAAAGACATCATGTACAATCTGTTGGTTTAGAACAGAATGAAGACCCGTCGCTGACTGACTTGTGACAGTGTGTTGCTGGGAGAGATGGGAAGGGGGAACAGATGGACCGTTTTGTGTCATAGTCATCCCAAAATCAGACGGAGAATGTTGAACAGACGGCAAGGTAGGCTGCACTTTGATAGAGGTGGAGAGGTTATAGATCTTTCGTTTAATTAGACCCTGACTATGGTAGAAATCCCGGCACTCATCAAGACAATAAAGATGTCTTCTTAGGCCAACGGAGACGTATTTCAAAGTACCCTGCTTGTTTGCCGTGGATTTATATCCTAAAAACTTGGAGTTTTTGCCATTCTGCGCGCAACAACGGCAGTAGAATAGAAGAGGGGTTTTCATAACAGGAGGCATGATGTTGCGGAGTTGTTTGAAGGAAAATATCAGTAGATGGGGTCGAAACGAAGGAGATCACAAAGATGAATCGTTGAAAGGAAAAAATTACATGTGTTACTTTGTGTGTGATGTGTTTTCTTGTACGGTAGATTTCCTTACTACCATACTTCGATTGCAAAAATGGTCCGTAAAGTAATTACTACTTAGTGATGATTGCAACATTCCTCGTACAATATGTTTAGTAGTGAACAGTACGTACAGTCAACTCCTTAAGAGGGTTAATACACAGCGCCGGACGGGTCAATCCCATCAGTTATTCCAAACATTTGTTGGCAGGCGTCAGTTCTTCCATAAGGTGCACGGAAATGTGAATCGAAATGGAAATCGTGGACAATTGCGTTGTTGATTATCGAAATGGAAATCGTGGAGAATTGTTTTGTTGATTGCGATCAAGTTGATTCCGACTTTCATGTACCCGTAAAACCAACTAGTACGCTATTTTGCATGAGTTATTACTAGTAGATACTAGTACAAAATCGTGGACAATTGCGTTGTTGATTATCGAAATGGAAATCGTGGACAATTGTTTTGTTGATTACGATCGAGTTGATTCCGACTTTCATGTACCGGTAAAACCAACTAGTACGCTATTTTGCATGAGTTATTACTAGTAGATACTAGTAATACATTATTTTTGCTAGTACTTCATCAATAATTGATTATTTCATTATCTTTCCGATGAGGAAAACAAATACCAACGTGTTAGGTGTTACTACTACCTAATCTTCGAATAGATAATCTACTCTACTGATACTACTAATACTAATCATCCAATCGACAGTCGAACCAACCATGGAGGGAATTTACAAACTACAAAAGGTGATTCAGGAACACCCAGCCAATCTCGAACAAGAACACTGGAAAATGGTTGTTTATCACAAGAAAGAGATTAATCGACACCAAAAAATGATTCGTAAGATTCGTGAAGAAAAAAGAAATGATCCAAACGTTAAAATTGAAAGCGTCGATCCTACTAGCAATGATCAAGTCGATCCGAATGTAACCAGCAGCATCTATCCACAAAGCGGGTTATTTGAGAGGAGCGAACAACATTGGAGTGGCGATTCCGACGGTGTAGCTTCTGAAAATACAGCGGATCTTCCTGGCGTTAAACACGAACAAAACCCTTGAGTGCAATAGCCCGCCTGGGGTGGATTCGACTTGGAGTTGACATGGAGTTGGAGCTGGGATTTGAGTTGGAGTTGGAGGATTTGGGTCGGAGCCCATTATACCAGTATGGTGGAAACATGTTGAGAAAATGAAATAAGTCATTCGTGCACAAGTTGTACACAAAATAGTGCTTGTCACGAAACGAATATGATATCCTTAACCCTAAAATAGTTATTTTATTTGAGGAGTGACGAGATATTTGTCTCAAAAGTAAAGGTGTGCGACGCGCGAGGTATTTTAGTAGACACGCGACCTAAAAAGGTAGGAAATTTAAAAAATAGGGTCGAGAATTGTAAAAATAGCGCGCGATAGCCCGCGGGGGGTCGAGAAACAGTTCTCGGACGTACAAGGTTGCTAGGGGAAGGTGTTTATCAGGGAGGAATTGAGCCTAGGTTTCAATGCAGTTCCAATCGAAAATGGAATGCATTTTGTACATCATACTGTGACTCCAATGGGTTGGTTGTGACTACCAACAAAGATGTTGTTGATTTGAGGCTTTCAAAGATATTGTACATTGGTTATGATTTGATATGCTGGATGAATGCATTGAAACAATGCGGTGTTGAACATGCAGAAGATCTACCAATTGATGTAATACATACAAAAATGGAAAGTGCTGTGAAACGGATTCAATCATCATCTGGTATCAATGGATTTGATTTTGGCAGATTTTACCTATCCCAATGGTTAACAATTATGATTGGTTTGGCACTGCCAGACAGTGGTATTCATTTGCTTCAACTCAACATTCCTTCAAAGGGAACGGCTTCATTCAATGATTTCTTGAATCCAACTATGAGAGACACAGCAAGTTCTAATGTCAAGCCAGTTCCAGTTTGCGATCTAGATACGATGATGAAGTTTGCGTCACAGGCTCTCCATTTACCTATATATCTTCGAACATGCATGGAAACACTTGGATGTGAATCTACTGGTCACCGTGAATTGAATATAAAGGATGTTTTTGTCAAGAACACATTATTGTTTGAAATTGAACAACAGAATGGAATTGCTCTTCACAAGTCAATGGATAGAACTTACTGGGAGGTGACACAGAAACCTAGCTGTACGTTTCGAATATTGAATGATGAATCATGCAAACATATTGAAGGGTAAGGGGAAGAACTGCTTATATTGTGTGAACTCTCTGTCGTTATTGGAATCTAACATTAACCTTTTTTCCAGACTATACAAAAACTATTCGGTTGCAATGAATCCGGTAATGAACTTAAGCTTCGTAGGCATCGAATAATGTATCTACGTATTTCAAATAATAGTAACATTAACTAATAACTATGTAAGTTTTATCCACATCACATACAAACATGACAAAATTGACTTGTCATATCATCTATCTAACGAATAACTCTGTCTAACGATTCCACACTTATAGAGTACTGCCTTGACAAATGCATCGCCTGAGTCATGAAATTACGATCATCCAACATACTAGGATTCGACACCATCTGATTAGCAACATCAGCAATATCACATGAATGTTTTAGCGCTTCTTTGACCAATGACATGTGCTTGTCAACAAATGATCGGTTACGTTGACGAATGTTGAACTTGACAACAAGTGTTGATATTGCTGGGTTATTAGCAATACTGCGCATGAAGTTGTTCTTTACGCTGTTGTTGATGAGACATTTAGTGGCATTGTGCATATTGGTACCGGTCTGGTTAAGAAGTTGAATGAACTCTCCTTTGTACCCTACTCCACGTCCAATTTTGGTTCGACGAGGTCTACTATTTGGAACGGCAGTCAGCATTTGTTTCATCTCTGTTGACTTTCCATACTGGAGGTAAGCGGCGTGAACACAACAACGGCTCTCTAGATACGCAACACATGATCCCTCATAAAATCGATGCATTGTTCCATCAGAAGAAATACCCATTCTGGAACACTTCACTTTGCATAAACTGTGAACCGAGTCAATGTAAAGATGTCGTTCGGAATGCACAAACAGATGACTATTGGTGCCAGCAACAGATTTCTCGTAAGTTTCAACTCGGGTAGCAGTAACCATTTTTCCAAGGGAATCTTCGCTGTTGAGATACCATATGGGAGTACCTTCAGTGACAGTTCTTATGTCGATTTGCTTGTCAACCAAAGAACAGTACTGAGCAAACTTTATATGAAAGTTGGATTTCTTGTTGAAGATTCGGTTACTGTTTAGTATTGGGAATGTGCGACAAAGACTTGTTCGTTGGAGAGACATCATGTATATAGCCTTTGGAAGTTCTTCTGTGAGCATAGATCCTATGTTTTTCCCAATAGCACATAGACCATCAAATTTGGAGGTCCCTTTCAACTCTAATGTTGCCCTTTCGGCTTGATTTTGCGGAATGCATCCAGCAATACCAGATGATCCAACATACCACACGTTGAAGTATTCTTTGTTAATATATGATTTGAAAAAACCTCAACTAGCCTTTTTTCACCACGAGCCAACCAAGACTCTTTGGTTAATTTGGCAAGTGTGTCAAACATTGGTTTGGAAATGCATTGGTAAAGGCTTTGTACATCACTCGCTGCCGAACCCTGAAACCACTTCTTGTCCATACTGTGTGTGCTATAATCACCGTTTGCTTTGCCAATGAGGAATTTACGGTGAATGTGAGGGAAGCATTGTAAGTTCACTGAGAATGGGAATGCAACTGTACACGGAGTTACAAATACTTCGGTGTGATCCGTTACTATTCCTCCTTCGAAATTAAAGTCACGGACACCAAAGAGCCCATCGATGAAACGGACAAGAACCAAGAGTCCTGCAGTGAAGTAAATTTCTTTTTCACTTGGGCAAAGAATGAAGAGAAATGGGCGGTATGACCGTGATCCATCTTCCTTGGGCGCAAAGACTCCAAATGTCAACACATGCCAGTCGTTGGAGCAGGTTCCATGAAATCCATCTGCAGATGCTGTTACTTGGTAGCTTAAGATTCGACATCGGACAACATTGTACAATAGAGACAAAGAAGAGAAACAAACAATCTTGTCCCAAACCTGGTCATCGCTTTTCTTACTTTGCCCTTGGAGTTTTTGAAGATGTGCATAAAGATTTTTCTCAGAATTGCTAGCATTGTTTGGGGGCATGGAATTGGTTGAATGCAATATTGTCATCAAATTATATGCTTGTGAACGGATGTTAGAGATCCCATCACAGGGTGCAACGCGTAAGTATCCTTTGTCAAATAGAGATGACCCCCATTGTTTTAAATTGTCTTCCGACTTGATTGATGGATTGGGATGCTGTGGTAAAGTCAATCCCATCATTTGCTTGGTTTCAAAAAGATCTTTAAGGTTAGTGACATTTGAGGATCTGGTACCCAACATCCGTTCTCTTAAAAACTGACGTTTTATCTTGTTCTTTAGTTTGTTTGCAAGCAGGGACCTCAACTCAGGAGATGACACCGAGGGACTCTCTTCTTGAACAAGAGCTTTAAGAACCTCTCCTGCCATCGCTTTGGGTTTGAGCTTGGGATTATCTTTCATAACAGAGTTCAGAACCAGCGCATCTTGGGGAGAGACACCCCTACCATTTAGTGTTCCATCACCACCGCATGCACAATCACCAACAATGTTTACCTTTAGTGCAAAGCATTGACCAATTCTTTCCTCTAAGAGTGCGCCTGTCAGGCAGGGTAGACCAGAGTTTGGGAACAGGCTTAGCCTTGGGGTTAATGCTGGCGCGGGAAGGGAAGACATAGAGGACCAGCTTCCGATCCGCCGACCAGAGCAAGCTAAGGGCATCAGTCAGGGACGCCAGCATTTCGTCGTACAAATCACTAGGGCGGGGTGACATCAACCGAGGGAGAGACAGAGTGAAGTAGGAGCTGTAGGAGCATTTGGTACCTTCAGTGACATCAACCGGAGCCCTGGAATCACTGGAACAAACCCCACGCCGTTGAAGAAAGTGGCCGACAGAAGAAGAAAGTACAGAAGCAGCTCCAACAGAAGGAAAAAAGGAGACAGACCGAGAACCCGGTGCCGGGGTGGAAGATGCAGAGGCAGCTGACGGAGCAGGGGCAGGGGGCTTAGTCTTGAAAAACCAATGAGAGCCGAGAACCCGGTTGGCAGACAGCCACACCAGCCCTTCAGTGCTAGGCAGAAGGTTGCCTTCACAGTACAGGGCATCAAAGCATTCGGGAGACATTTTAGCAAGGCCAATGAGACATTTCCGAAGGGCTTGGCCGGGCGGGGATTTGGTCCACGCAGCAGAGCCTTGGAAGCAAGCCGAAGCCAGGGAGACCAGAGATTCCACAGTAGCAGTCCTCCAATCGGAATCAGCGGGATGGACCAGGGCATACACCGGGGCAACTGATAGACGGCACACATCATGGATGGATTTCTTGTCACTGCCATCCTTCTTGCTGAAGAAGTGGGTAGGACTGGGAGAGGCATTCCAAACCCGGGTCTGCGCTGGAGACTTCCGGAGGCGGTGGATGAAAGATGGGGTAGGGAAACGGCCATCACCATAGAAACGCCACAGGAAGGAAGCAGAGTGGGCCTGATTGGCAGCGGCCAGAGCCTGTTGACGAAGTGCTTGACGATCCAAGCTGGGGGAGGGAGTCAAGGAGGGGGACGGCTGGAGGAGAGACTGTTTAAGAGCTGTAGCAGGGGCGGGACGCGCGGCAGATGGTGCTGGCTGCTGAAGAGCTGGGGGAGTAAGGACAAGCTGCTTGAGAGCGGGGGGCTGAAGGGGGGGAGACTTAAGGGCTGGCTTCTTAGAATCCAGACGAGGAGCAGGCTTCTTAGAAGACTGAGTAGAGGAGGCCACAGAGGAATCAGAGGAAGAGACAGACATGGAGGTAACAAAGGATTGGCTGGCCGAGGAAGAGGAACCAGCAGACATAGATGCATCCTTCCGGGGGCGAAGAGAGGAAGGAGAAGGGGTGGCCTGGGTAGGAGCTGGGGTAGGGGTGGAGGACTTCTTCAGATGGGCGCGCTTGGGGTAGCGAGAACCAGAGGAGCGGGCAGAGGAAGAAGAAAGAGAGGGTGTAGATTGGAGCCGTTTCTTGGGGGAAGAAGCAGAGGAGCGGCCCTCAGTAGGCTTAGTAGAAGTGGTGGGGGTAGGCATGCTGGGAATCGTAGTAGGGGAGGCTGATGAGGTACTGGAGTCCGGGAATAGGGATGGGGACGGATCGATTGGAGCGCTAGCGAGGGAGCGGCGTGCTGACTGGAGAAAATGGAATGGCGGCGACGATCGGCGACGACGACGCTTGCTTCAACGGCGCTTGGCTGTCTGTATCGTACAACCAAAGGAGTCAAAGGAAGCAAAGGGAACACCGTCGGGCGTTTGAAGGACCAAGCGAGAGACCGGAAGGGTTGTTGTCTAGAATGTGGATGGGGGGAGACGACAGTCGATTGGCGTCGTGACGAGCGATTGTCGGTGTGTCGGAGGATGAGCCGGTTACGCTACGTAGAAACTGTACTGGGGCCAGCGTAGAAAATTATGTGTTGTGTTGTCGTCCGATCGGCCGACGAAGGAAATGGATCCAACAAAGCAACCAAAGGAGACAACAAGCAACCACACTAATAGCGAAAACAGAAGGAGCAAGTCTTAGAAGGTAAGGGTGGGGCCTGGTGTTGGTAGAAACAGGGAGGAAGGGGAGGAGATATGAGAAAGGAAGTCTGTGTAGAATCCTACGTGTTGTGAGTACTGGAAATTCGGAACGTCGGACAATCGTTGCGAGACGCAAAGTTGTAAAGTGAAAGTTCCATTGAGGTCAGGCGATACTCTATTGTTCAATCCATTAGTATTACATAGCTGTTCGAATCCAAAATACGCAGGCTGTTATATTATGAGCGCCTATGTATCAACAAAAACTGTGCTAAGAGCTGATCCTCTATAATATATTAAAGAAGAATTTAAAGTTAGACGTTCCATTCACTTCGTTTGTTTTCCTGCGACATTGTGCAATCATTTCGGAGTAGCTATCATTCGAAACGTAGGAGAAATATGTTACGATCAATATGGAGGAGCATTCAATTCTTCACTAATACTAAGTTATTATTGATATTGTACTAGGTAAACTAGTATTAAGTATTGGATGTGTCAGAGAGGACCTCACTATCGTCATCATCGTTCGATGTCGTTGAACAATCATCACCTGAATTAGTAGCATCATCATTATTGTCGCTGTCCTCTTCAACAATAGTGCATTGGGAGTAGAGTGCCTCTTCATTAGGCAAAGATGACGTTGTCTTGTGGAATTCATCCAGCCAAGCCCTTCGATTTGACACAACTAGATATGAGTTTGATTGCAACGTACCAATTGCATCAAGTTCTGGGACAACTGCTACATCGGAAAGTATGCTGTCGACATGAAATAAGAACAGGGAATTGTCGTCTACTTCACCTCTGGTCACAAACGACGAAGCTGTTGGTAGTGGAGTGGATTTAAACTTGGTCACTACTGCATAAATGCCTTCGACTGCAATTTGGTACTCAGAAACAAATGAGTAAGGCTGCTTCAGATTGTAGCGTTCGAGGAAACACAAAATATGGCAGGATATTTCACATGCGTCGACATCGAACAAGGCCCAATCATACCAGACAGAGTTCAGTTGGCCACCATCGGAACGATATGAAGGGTGGCTCCGAAACAAGTAATTTTGCTGTGTGCATTCGTCAAACCTGTTATGTTCAGTAAATCCTTTCACAAAGGTAGAGTCCTGCAAAAGTGGAAGCACATTCTGACATACAAAAGACAACACGATGGGAGAAATATAGGGTTTTGTTTTGTTTGATGACCTAACCCATCTCATAGTACTTGCCCCATCGTCGTTAGTGAAAACATGAAATTTTGAACCAGAAACTTCGGGAGGGACTTGATTACCAGAAACATCTTCTGCCATCACTAAATTAAACTTGGAAGTAGCTACTCGTAGCAGCATTTTTTCTTCCTGTCGGTTTGCCGTTTGCATTATCAATGTGGAAGCATTCTGTTGAGTGTTCTTTGAGGGTGTTTTGATTTCAGTTTTGTGGTGTGATTCCGAATAAGAAGAATCCCATCCGCATGGAAGTCCCCAAAGCTTTATGTACTCAACAAGGTGAAAGTATAGATGGTTTTTGATCAGTTTTGTACCCATTCCCTCTCTGAGGCAGGTGGAATCCATACAATTGATAAAATGGATTATCATCTTGGGGAGATTTTCCAATCCAGAAATGGTTATATTCCCATGCTTCAAGAATTCTTCCATGGAGAGAATCAGTTGAATTACCTCTACTTGTTTCTGAATAAATGTCGCGTCCTGGATGATGTTTATTGCCACATCAGAACAAAGGGTGATCAGAATGGAAATGAGCATTCCCGAATAATCATTACCCTCCTTTTTGGTAATGGAGAGAAGCTGACTGGAAAACTTGGTTCTGGGGAAATCTCTGTCCGATTGCCTTGACAAAAGACCACCGTATAACTGCGCGAGTGAACCAATAGTAGCTGATGTGCCATTTGTGTTTAAATCAGGGGCATACCAACACTTAGGACTCCCTTTTAACAATGAATCGAGTGATTCTACTGCCCGATGTGCTACACCCAGTTGATGCATATGCAAACACTCACCGGGAGTAGCAATATGAATGTTGTTGACATTACTACCAAAATTGAGGCTGCGAAAAGCATTTTTTATGGGATGATGGTGGGAAATGCTTTTGAAGTACTCCTTGTATTCCCTTGCAGAAATGTTTGGGGGGGGTTAAAAATCTTCTGGAACCCAGAGCCCAGTCTGTTCCTCCACTTGGGCTTTTGGTTTATGGATGACACGTGTAGGACATGTACAGTGTTGGCACAATTTCTTCACCTTTTGCGTGTAGGATCCATACTTTCCACATAGTTTGTCGTGAAGTTCTGTATCACCAACAACATATGCAATTGCAAATTTCATTTTCACTTTGAACACTTTTCCTGCATACGGAAGATAATCCCACTCCAACCCGCCATGCATTTTACATACTTGCTTGAAAGATTGCAAAGCCAATGCAAGCGCAGTGTGTAGATTTTGAATATTATCTTTCGCCGTGGGTTTTTTTTTGTGTGTCTTATGCTCTCAATTTCAGTGTCGGGATGAAAATAAATTGCGGTCCAAGCGTCAGGTCGTTTTCTTGCTTCAACATTGAAATTACCAAGGGTCATGTTGAGAGGAGTGAGTGACAGAGGGCCATGTGCATCCAAGCTGATTCCATCCATGTAGAAAATGATTGGAACAAGGATTTTGTCATTTTCATTGCAGATCTGCTTCCACGATTCCGTCCACCAAGAGCCGTGGTGTAGTTCTGTTATGTATGTTTCATTGGTGATTGGTGGGTTGTTTTTGGGTGAAAGAGGAGTCTCGACATTTGGAAAAGACAAATTGGTTTCTTGCATCAACTCCTTATTGGTCAGAAGGGAATGAAGTGCGTCTGGGAAGGGTCAAACACATATTTGGGTGGGTAAATTGCCAGGTAACCAGTTAATTATGTGTGGCTCGAACTTGGTCTCTGAAATACCCAAATTGGACTTGATTTCACTAAATATGGCTTCTCGATGGCGGGGGAAGGTAGACCTAAAGTCAACACCATGAATACTTTGACATTCATTTGCCCATTGAAAAATAGATTTGAACGTGTTTAGAGGTAACTTGTGTTTCGTCATTAGATTCATGAGCTTTATTTCAGCAATGAGCCTGTTGGTAGGTGAAAAAGAAACATGGGATTGGATCAATTGCTCTCTTTCATCGATGTTTGGTTGGGATGCGATGGGTTCCACAGCATCCATACCATTATTGTTCTGAATAGGAAGGCAATTTTCTCCATGAATAACCATGTCATCGTTGTTGCTGTTGTCTTCTGAAGGAAACAACTGTGATTCCATTGCATTTCTATCAATTGGTGGAACAAATAAGTTGTGTACTACCTGACTATTTAGAACTGAGTTGAACATTTTGTTAGAGGATGCCTTGTTAGTGTGAGCGGCAGCAACAGCGGCGGAGGGAACAATTGGACCATTCTCGGTCAATGTCAGGCCATATTGTGAAGGGGAATGGCAAACTGTAGTGGATTCTTCTTTGGCAGATGACAAAAATTCCATTAGGTTATGGTTTAAATAGAAATCACAGCAAAAAGCTATTGAATCAAGGTGACGTGACAGGCCTCGTGATACATATTGGTATGATTTGTGTGTAGACGAATCTTGTCTGCTTCCGATGAATGTCTTCGATTTGGCCTTATAGGACATGCAGCTACGACATATAAATGATTTGGGAATTTTGGTATAACAACCACTCTTGAAGTGATGGCGATTTTTACTAGGTTCTGACATGTTCTTCTATTGGAAGAAGGGAGGGGGAGAAATGGTTTCGATGGGGGTGTTCAATGAACATGATGAAAATGAGCATGATGCTATCGGATTGAGCATGAAAAGGCATGATGGTATGAAAAAAGAAACGACGTGACATAGAAACAACGCGGAAACATACTACAAAGTAGCAAACAAACACTTCTGAAAATAATTTTATTTCATATCTTGGGTTAAGGTTAGGAAGTTTGGTACCGAGATTTCAAATTTAAACATGATTTGAACACAAAAGCATGAAACGCCGTTCCGGTTACTGAATTCTGAAATGCCGTTCCATGATTGTTGACATGAATTGTACAAAAAAATGTTTCACCACCCCAACAGAAGTCGTTACTATCATACCTACATTACTACTACTACTACTACTATCATAATACACCCGGACACATATCTACGAAAAGAGCATTTTTTGAAAGGAAAAAAGGGATAATGGTGGTGAAATCGTGTAGGAAGGTAGTGCTGTAGATTTCTATGCAAATTCATTAAGACGAGCATGATGCTATTGGAGCAAGCATTAAAAGGCACGATGGTATGAAAGAAGACACGGCGTGACATACCGTAGAAAACAACGCAGGAACATAGTAAACAAACACTTCTGAAATTAATTTTATTTCATATCTTGGGTTAAGGTTAGAAAGTTTGGTGGCGAGAAATACATTTTTTAAATCAATTTAGTCAAAATTGAGAGATCAATGGACATTTTGAGTCATGGGGGAGAATTTTGGTCGCAACCTGAGGGGGGTCAAAAATCTTCACCACAAAAATTGTGAATTTAAAAAAATGCCCTTGCGCATAACAAAGGCAGGGTCGATTTTCTGAAAATAGGGCTTGCGAGGGGTTGCGTTGGGTCACGTGACAGTTATCAGACGTTGCTACTGGCATAACTTTGGTTCTAGAGGGAGTTAGAACATCCTAGAGGTATCAGTCCCCATCTACTACATGAATCGTAGATGCCAATCAACCTATGTATCGATTTAGCGAACCGACAGGGGGGCTCTCGCTATAAAAATTTGTGTGCACAAAAATTAGTTCTTATGCATCTGCTGTTTCAAATTTCATCTGTGCATTTTGGGCAATAGCCTTTGGAGCTGAAGCTGCATCCTCATGCAACTCTATTTTCTTGTGGTCATAGCAATCCTCTGGAAGCTTTCTCTCTCTCTTTCCTCCCTGGTTACTCTTTGGAATATATCTCCTTCCCTTCCTATCGCCAATACCATCAACAGCTAGTCCTTCATGTTCAGCAATAACATGGAAAGATCTGAGAACCCTCTTGATATCCTTTGCAATAATTTCAGACCGTGGATAGATCGTCCAAACTCTCTTGTATGCACTGGAAAGAGCAGAAGGTGTAGCCTTTGAGAACTTCTTGTCATCTTGTAAATTTGGCGAGAGATGGACGTGTATGTCAACGGCACGATGGAGTTGACTGAACAGTCACATGTCAAGGGGGTTTACTTCTGGCCTGTTAGCAACTGGGCGATCACTGTAGCGAGCAAGACGCCCGCCAACACCACCAGATGGGCCCATAAGGCCGTGCTCTGGCAAAATCCAACGATTGTAATATCCCTTTTCTCCCATGTATGCTACGGTGTTTGCAGAGGTCACGAGCGAAAGTGCGTTGTGGAAAAGTAAGCCTGAGTCACCCAACACTTTTCGGGTTTCTTCAAACATGTAGTCGATTAGGTCAGTGACACAAACTTGACCCGTCATACAGACTTTGTCAATCTCAGTCTCCCACAAGTCACCATACCGGGACTGATACGGATTGTCAGCAAATCAATGATCAATGGGAGTTGGAGGATCTCCGTCCAGACACTCATCCGCCGCCTTGATAAATTTGGTAAGTCCCTTCTGGGAAATACCACGAGAAGCATCAATGATGGCATTGATCCTGTCAGTGTTTCTGGCCAGAGCCTTCATATCCTTCACCAAAGCAATACCCTGAAGCTGGAGCTTATCAAAGTTTTTCTGCTTTAGCCTCGGAATGACTTGGATGGAATCCTTTTCATAGATAGCACCAGCTTGGCGAGGGTCTTCAATCCAAACACTTGAGGGAGTGCCTGTTGCAAAAAGAGAAGAATAAAAAATGCAGTGAGTGTTGAAGCTTGATCAGACTGATACCAAAAAACACATTGAACAACAAAACCCACCTTTTTTCGACCTTGCAAAAGCAATTGCTTGGAGTCTCAGTCTGTTACGATCCACACGAGTGATCAGCCGCTTCTCTGTGTACTCAAATATTTGATCAATCTTGTGACCGTTCCCAGCAGCATCCATCCAAACACCAAATGCAAACCTGGCCTCCTTTTCATACTTAACTTGAAGCACTGTTTCGCGAACACCATAAGTACTGTTGGGATCCAGCTTTCCATTTTCATCACGTTTGAAACTAATGGTAACATCCTCCTTGCCAGCACCAATGCGACTTCCACTAGCCCCTATATGTGCCTTCTTGTGCATCTCGTCAAACCAGCAAATGTTTGACAACGATGAAGGCATCAACAAAGACACATCATAACAAGCAGGAGGGTTGTCAACATCATATGCATCGCCAAGCAGCTTGGGGAACATTGGATGACTGAATGTGACTTGCCCAAACCATAATAGCACCTGTGCCACCCATCGGAATGATGTTCGACACCATGCATCATGGTCTTTATTTTTGCTGCCCTGCTTACCTTTCTTGACTGACTTCATCTGAGGCTTGAGCCTATACATACAACCTCTGACAGCAGAATACGTGAGGGATGGTAAATTACATGTCTGTCTATACTGATTAACAATGTAGGTTGACATTGCAATTGAATTACCAGACTCAAGTGAATCTGCAATGATTTCAGCTTCAACACTCTTCAGATCAATTAGAGGAGGCCTACCAGCTGCTTTGTGATTGCCTTCTCCAGTATACTCTACCTTTTGCTCTTGACATAGTAAAACGTCTCTGCACACCTGACAAACGGTCTCATGGAATGATCTTCTGTGAGCCTGTTGAAAGCCAGCAGCAATAGTTGTGATGGTCTTCAATTTTGTCCACAAAGACTCCGGAGGACTGTCCAGCACAAATTCAAAATGAACTGCAATTGCACCTCTGATATGTTTAGATGAAGACGCTGACTTATGTAGAGGCGATTCCCAATAGTCTTCTGGATCAAACACTTCTTCCTCATCCTCATCCTCATCTTCATCTTCCGCATAGTTCACTGGAGGGAACCTTGCTGGTAGTTTAGAGTCATCCTCTTGTGGCAACACCACAGCAGCAGCCTCCATTTCTTTCTTCAATTTGTTTTGCTCACGCACAAGCAAAGTACTTTTCCTCACTTGTTTCCTCTTCTTTGCCGTAGCTCCACTTCCTCTTCTTTTCTTAGGCGGCATAGTGATAGTATTTCCAATCCAACTTGTGCAGAATGGTACGATTTGTACAGAGTGCCGTCGGAACTGAAATGCTTGGTTTTTGGTTGCTCTTTCTTTGGAACTGAAATGCCGATGGTTGCTCTTTGTTTCGCTTGACCGAAGGTTCAGTAGTATTTCCAATCCAACTTCTGCAGAATGGTACGATTTGTACACAGCGACGTCGGAACTGAAATGCTTGTGACAGCCGGTCCGGTCGATCCGGTTTTTGGTTGCTCTTTGTTTTGCTCGATCGAAGTTCAGTAGTATTTCCAATCCAACTTCTGCAGAATGGTACGATTTGTACACAGCAACGTCGGAACTGAAATGCTTGTGACAGTCGGTCCGATTGATCCGGTTTTTGGTTGCTCTTTGTTTCTCTCGACCGAAGTTCAGTAGAATTTCCAATCCAACTTCTGCAGAATGGTACGATTTGTACACAGCAACATCGGAACTGAAATGCTTGTTACAGATTGCTTGCTTGCTTCTGCCTTTGAAGTAGCTCGACCGGAAGTTCTATAGTATTTCCAATTGGGAATGTGCTGAGTAGTACAGAGTGTACACAGCGCCGTCGGAACTGAAAAACTTCTGACAGTCGTTGCTCCACCGAAGTTCGCTTGTTGTTTCGCTCGACTGAAGCTCGATAGTATTTCCAATCCAACTTGTGGTGAATAGTACGATTTGTACAGAGAGCAGTTGGAACTGAAATACTCTTGACAGTTGGTCCATTTTTTGGTTGCTCGCACCCCCTTGTTTCTGCCTTTGAAACTAGCTCGACTGGAAGTTCGATAGTATTTCCAATCAGGCTTTTGCTGAGTAGTAGTACAGAATGTACAGAAACGAGCCGGAAATGAAATACTTGTGACAGTTGGTTCCTGCTAGCCGTTTCGGTTGCTCCCTTTGCTAGCCGTTTGCCTTCTTGCACTCGAAACGTTCTGAAGTATTTCAGATTGGACTTGCCCTTATTAGTAGGGATTGCACACAAGACAGTCAGAACAGACTTGCTCGAGATCATCATTGGGTTCAATTGAATTACTCCTAAGTGATATCATACCATTTATAGATACAGCAATATGGATAGACGATTTGAATTGATATTTGAATTGATATTACTTACACGTGGAGTATTTTTTTAAACCGTTTAAAGGCTGCTGAGTGGCTGGGTGCGCACAATTTTTTTGAAAATAGAACGTGAAGAACATCAAATACCTCATTATTTCTTTATATTCATATTCAGTAATGAAGATAAAAAGTTCTATATTTGGGGGTACTAAAACTCAGAAACAAACAGCAGATTCGTGTTCGTCTTCTCATAAGCTTTTCAACGGTGTATGGGTTAATAGGGTTAGCACATGATCCCGCGAAGATAGCTTTTGTCCGTTGCATGCATAATGGGTGCTTCCTGAAATAGTCTGGGTAGGGGCCCAGATTTAAACAATGCACACACGTGTTAAATACTTAACCGAGTACGTGTTTTGTGTATGTGCTTGGTTATTTAATTTCTTATTTAAAATTCCTTATTCCAAAAATGAGATGTTGCACACTGGCCCGCCAAAATCTGGGTAGGGTGATTTTCATTCCCGAAATACAAAAATCTGGGCCCTACCCAGACTATTTCGGGAATCACCCAATACATGACGGTACGGTAGTCTTACCGGTACGTAGGTAAGGCCCAGAAAACGAAAATGAGAGTTGATTGTGATTGGCTTATGTCCTCAAATCTTAAGATTTTTTTAAATCTTCCGGATTAGCGACAACAAGACACCAATGTGCACCTGCACGGTATCAACTAAGCATGGTACGAAGTAATACAGAAACTTCCATTATCCGGGCTCCCCCCTCCAAAAAAAATCGATTTTCAGCTTCGTCAACAGTTGGATAGATCAATACTTAAGCTTTCCGTTGATGTGTTCAGTGTCTTGTAACTCCAGATACTTATCAAGGTACAGCGTGTTACAGTAACACTTTCACACCGGACTGTAGGTGCGAGCCCCCCCCCCCCCTTACACGCGGCACATGTAGGAGTTGGTAGTAGTCGTAATGGAATTCTTTTTCACTCTGTCAACCGTGCAAGCATGCGCGCTTGATGAGTTTATTCATACTCTTGCTCCGGTACGTACCGGTAGTACATACTTTTTTTTTGGAATCCATATGTTTTTTATGTTTCGCACCTACCGGTACTTGTTTATCGCCTACTTGTTCATACTTATTCATACGAAGAATTCCACATATATTCCAAAATGAGATCCATTGTCCATACGATGAGATTCCACATTCCAAAATGAGATTTATGCATTAGCCCGCCAAAAAATCTATGTAAAAATTTTCATTCCCAAAATACTAAAAACAGTTATCTATGTACCACATTAAAAAGTATTTCGGGAATGACCCAATGAAACCAATAATTTAAGTCGAGTTTAGATCGAATTCTTTGTACAAAGTACCACGCAATCAAATTAAGTTACTTAGCCAGCCTTAGTAATAGCGAAAGTACTTTGTACCGGTACATACCAAGAGTTTGATGTAAACTCAATGTGAATTGTTTACAATTCCGTTCCAAAAAGCGTCAGTTTCGATTCTTGTCGGATTGTATTAATTCATGCAAGTTCTCAGGAAAGAATACCGGTACGGTACCGTACGTACGTCCATCTATTTTTGTCGAAAAGTCCCGCCAGATCGTACCGTAATTCATGTTGATAGAAAGAATGATTGCCACGTGTACACATAGTACAAAATGACACCAACTCAAATACCTGCACATTCTTCTGCTTGGTTTTTGATCTGGAAGGGTATTCGAACCGCAATTCTACTGCGAATAACACACAAAGATACGTGTTTTCGGTGTTTTTGTCTTCTTCTTTTTTTGAAGGGAGTTTTGGTGTGCGGAGCACACATATGTTTATTTCCTGTAGACTTCTACATAGTTTTGGTACTGGGTATTAATTGTGGTATTTTTATCTTGTACACTCACCGTACGGTACGAACGACTCAACGAATGAACGATGAACACACAATGAAAACTAGTCGTGTCCTACCGGTACCGTAATTAGGACAGGGGTCAACTTTACACTTTCAAAAGGTACAACCGTACACTTTTGCAATTTAGGTACTATCTTACTATTATGATCTATAGACTATATGACTACAAAAAATATCCAACCTTCCGCAGAACAACCTTGCGCAACCAAAGCATATTCTTCGCCACACCTTTTAGCGAACCTTTTACTTATGTTCCTTTCTCATTCCGCCACCACAATCAGATATCACCAATCCTTCCTCACCTTCCACGTGTATCTTCTTTATCCATTCAACAAACCAATAACACTTCATGTTTTTTGTCATCCCTTCCAAACACGACAACCACCTCTCCGTACCTGTATTTCCTTAGCTAATCTTTTACTTAGTTTCCTTCGTCCTTCCTCCTTTACCATTAGATTTCACCACATCGTCAATATCCTCCATGTGTAACCTTTGTTTTCCATTCAATTAACGAATCACACTTCCAGTTTTACGTCTACCCTTCATAACTCGACAACCACTACAATTTTTGTGACCACAATCGTCGCAAACTTCACCTTCGTTACGGTTCAGAATTTTCCGTAGATGGTACGACGCCGCCTTCTCTTCATCCGAACCTTGGTGATTACTTGCCATTAAGACAGTGTAACATCCTGCAATTGTAATTCCCGCCCCAACCTGTACGAGTGTGTCTTGTATGTAATGTCCTGTTTTTTGCACCTCCTCTGTTGATTGTGCTTCAAGCAACTCGGCGAATGGCAAAGACTCCAATGTTTCAGCCAATGTTTTCACCGAATCGACAATTACCCTTCTCATCGTTTCTAGGTTTTCAATGTTTGTCTGGTGATGACGAATGTGCATACAACGCGAACCAATCTTTAACTGCAGTGCAGTCCAATTTACTTTTGCTATGAGTCTGTCAATCGCCTTGTTTCTTTTGTTCTCTTCTCTCACTGCTGTTGGAAAATTATGACATGTTGGATATGGATTGTTCACATCATAGCTGCTATCACTACTGACATAACTGTCTTCTTCATCTTCATTTGTGTTGTTTTGTGTATGGTTATTACCTTCCCTGCCGGCTCCTGTATGGTTGTTTTCTTCCATTTTCTTCGTGTTTGACGTTAACAATTGGGTCATACCATTATGTTTGCCATTATCACAGTTGTGGTTCGTTTTCAATCTTTTTTGATGGTCTGCCTTTCCCGAACTCATATTGCTGGTTTCTTTATCACTCTTCCCCTCATCTTTGGTGCCTAATTTTCGGTCATACACCACAGTCTCCTCCGTACCATCATGTAATCCCTGGAGAGCTTCCATTTGTCCATCGAAGTGGATTTGTTGCTGTTCCATAGCGCCACACTCCTTTTCCACGCACTCTGGAAGGTCACTAGCAGGTGTTTCTTGGCGATCTAAACAGGATCGCCCAGTGCTACATGAACCGGTGGAATGACCCGTCGGACTCCCAATTTCTCCTGAAGACTGTTGTACATTAATTGAGCCCAATGCCTTTGTCTGTGATTGTGGTATAGCAGTAGTTTTGTTCGTTAGTATCATTGTCCTAGTTTATAATAGCTCATTGTTCCCATCAATTCTCCATCTAATTTCACTTACAATCTGCATTTTATTTTTGTTTACTGTGGTTGCTTTTGATCATTTACTAAAATACGAAATACAAAATATGATGAGTGATTAGTCACCAAATGATGGGGTAAATAATGTACGAGTACCTTTCTCCACGCCTTTCTTACCTTATCATTTCAATTATGATCCCACTACATTACACGATCCATTGGCATTCTGGCTCGCTTTATTTGTCCATATGTCATCCATTTTTTTTCATGACAGTATAATTGATGCAACAGTCACACTGTCTTGTTAGTCCGCAACAGATCACTGATTCATCCTTCTTAACAAAATGATATTTCCCAAAACAGACGCCAACCGCCCATATCATAGTATTTATTCTTCCGTTGAACTCATACTTAGCGATATGTTTACAAACATTCCCTCTGGCTTGCTTCTATTACTATGGCTCCTTTGTTTCTCGACTGAACTCATGTTACAATATTTCTCCTCACAACATCAGTTCCATAGATTGACAATTGCAGACGCCGCCAAGGAAGTATGGATGTTGACTCACCATCAACCATGGAGAATGAGGTCAATGATGACAATCGTCCTCTACCATCAACACCTAGCACTACCGGTCTTGCTTGGAACAAAGCTACCTCATTATTTGTCAATACAGGAGACCTCTCTCCTGTTACTGCAGGCATGTTTCTCTCCCTTGCCGCTGAGGGTGACAATACCACATCCACCAATGACTCCGTGTCGCCTGATCGGGCATTACTCATTCAGCGCCATCGTACCATCAAAAACCTATCAATTGCATCACCGCGAAAGCAGATATTCAAGAATGCTGTGTCTTCAGCTTATGTAAAGAACAAAAAACAACAACTGCATTGCGACCATGAACTTCAACCATCTTCTGGTTTATTGTCGGCTAGGAAACAGTTATCATTTTTGCCACCCACTAATTCAACAGCCCCGAAGGCTAAGGAACAAAGCAGTCCGCCAAAACCCTGTCCCTCAGTTTGTGTTGGTAAATCAATGGATCCACCAAAAAGTAAAACTAAGAATAGTTTGAAACCTCGTAGGCCAAACTTCAATTGGAAGACTGCCCCATCGCGTACTTTTGAGAATCTTGAAAAAGCTCGATCCTTCATAACAACCAATTATCCGTTGCTTCGCAAAAGGTCATCGAAACCCAATGCGCGCTACCTACCCAACAGGACTACCCATGAATATCAGTGTTTCGTTGCCAAAACTCAACGAGGTTTTTGTCGTGCACACTTAGAGGAAAGAATTGGTCAATGCTTTGCACTAAAGGTGAACATTGTTGGTGATTGTGCATGCGGTGGTGATGGAACACTAAATGGTAGGGGTGTCTCTCCCCAAGATGCGCTGGTTCTCAACTCTGTTATGAAAGATAATCCCAAGCTCAAACCCAAAGCGATGGCAGGAGAGGTTCTTAAAGCTCTTGTTCAAGAAGAGAGTCCCTCGGTGTCATCTCCTGAGTTGAGGTCCATGCTTGCAAACAAACTAAAGAACAAGATAAAACGTCAGTTTATAAGAGAACGGATGTTGGGTACCAGATCCTCAAATGTCACTAACCTTAAAGATCTTTTTGAAACCAAGCAAATGATGGGATTGACTTTACCACAGCATCCCAATCCATCAATCCAGTCGGAAGACAATTTAAAACAATGGGGATCATCTCTATTTGACAAAGGATACTTACGCGTTGCACCCTGTGATGGGATCTCTAACATCCGTTCACAAGCATATAATTTGATGACAATATTGCATTCAACCAATTCCATGCCCCCAAACAATGCTAGCAATTCTGAGAAAAATCTTTATGCACATCTTCAAAAACTCCAAGGGCAAAGTAAGAAAAGCGATGACCAGGTTTGGGACAAGATTGTTTGTTTCTCTTCTTTGTCTCTATTGTACAATGTTGTCCGATGTCGAATCTTAAGCTACCAAGTAACAGCATCTGCAGATGGATTTCATGGAACCTGCTCCAACGACTGGCATGTGTTGACATTTGGAGTCTTTGCGCCCAAGGAAGATGGATCACAGTCATACCGCCCATTTCTCTTCATTCTTTGCCCAAGTGAAAAAGAAATTTACTTCACTGCAGGACTCTTGGTTCTTGTCCGTTTCATCGATGGACTCTTTGGTGTCCGTGACTTTAATTTCGAAGGAGGAATAGTAACGGATCACACCGAAGTATTTGTAACTCCGTGTACAGTTCCATTCCCATTCTCAGTGAACTTACAATGCTTCCCTCACATTCACCGCAAATTCCTCATTGGCAAAGCAAACGGTGATTATAGCACACACAGTATGGACAAGAAGTGGTTTCAGGGTTCGGCAGCGAGTGATGTACAAAGCCTTTACCAATGCATTTCCAAACCAATGTTTGACACACTTGCCAAATTAACCAAAGAGTCTTGGTTGGCTCGTGGTGAAAAAAGGCTAGTTGAGGTTTTTTTCAAATCATATATTAACAAAGAATACTTCAACGTGTGGTATGTTGGATCATCTGGTATTGCTGGATGCATTCCGCAAAATCAAGCAAATGGAAGGGCAACATTAGAGTTGAAAGGGACCTCCAAATTTGATGGTCTATGTGCTATTGGGAAAAACATAGGATCTATGCTCACAGAAGAACTTCCGAAGGCTATATACATGATGTCTCTCCAACGAACAAGTCTTTGTCGCACATTCCCAATACTAAACAGTAACCGAATCTTCAACAAGAAATCCAACTTTCATATAAAGTTCGCTCAGTACTGTTCTTTGGTTGACAAGCAAATCGACATAAGAACTGTCACTGAAGGTACTCCCATATGGTATCTCAACAGCGAAGATTCCCTTGGAAAAATGGTTACTGCTACCCGAGTTGAAACTTACGAGAAATCTGTTGCTGGCACCAATAGTCATCTGTTTGTGCATTCCGAACGACATCTTTACATTGACTCGGTTCACAGTTTATGCAAAGTGAAGTGTTCCAGAATGGGTATTTCTTCTGATGGAACAATGCATCGATTTTATGAGGGATCATGTGTTGCGTATCTAGAGAGCCGTTGTTGTGTTCACGCCGCTTACCTCCAGTATGGAAAGTCAACAGAGATGAAACAAATGCTGACTGCCGTTCCAAATAGTAGACCTCGTCGAACCAAAATTGGACGTGGAGTAGGGTACAAAGGAGAGTTCATTCAACTTCTTAACCAGACCGGTACCAATATGCACAATGCCACTAAATGTCTCATCAACAACAGCGTAAAGAACAACTTCATGCGCAGTATTGCTAATAACCCAGCAATATCAACACTTGTTGTCAAGTTCAACATTCGTCAACGTAACCGATCATTTGTTGACAAGCACATGTCATTGGTCAAAGAAGCGCTAAAACATTCATGTGATATTGCTGATGTTGCTAATCAGATGGTGTCGAATCCCAGTATGTTGGATGATCGTAATTTCATGACTCAGGCGATGCATTTGTCAAGGCAGTACTCTATAAGTGTGGAATCATTAGACAGAGCTATTCGTTAGATGGATGATATGACAAGTCAATTTTGTCATGTTTGTATGTGATGTGGATAAAACTTACATAGTTATTAGTTAATGTTACTATTATTTGAAATACGTAGATACATTATTCGATGCCTACGAAGCTTAAGCCCATTACCGGATTCATTGTAACCAAATAGTTTTTGTATAGTCTGGAAAAAAGGTTAATGTTAGGTTCCAATAACGGCAGAGTGTTCACACAATATAAGAAGTTCTTCCACTTACCCTTCAATATGTTTGCATGATTCATCATTCAATATTCGAAACATACAGCTAGGTTTCTGTGTCACCTCCCAGTAAGTTCTATCCATTGACTTGTGAAGAGAAATTCCATTCTGTTGTTCAATTTCAAACAATAATGTGTCCTTGACAAAAACATCCTTTATATTCAATTCACGGTGACCAGTAGATTCACATCCAAGTGTTTCCATGCATGTTCGAAGATATATAGGTAAATGGAGAGCCTGTGACGCAAACTTCATCATCGTATCTAGATCGCAAACTGGAACTGGCTTGACATTAGAACTTGCTGTGTCTCTCATAGTTGGATTCAAGAAATGATTGAATGAAGCCGTTCCCTTTGAAGGAATGTTGAGTTGAAGCAAATGAATACCACTGTCTGGCAGTGCCAAACCAATCATAATTGTTAACCATTGGGATAGGTAAAATCTGCCAAAATCAAATCCACTGATACCAGATGATGATTGAATCCATTTCACAGCACTTTCCATTTTTGTATGTATTACATCAATTGGTAGATCTTCTGCATGTTCAACACCGCATTGTTTCAATGCATTCATCCAGCATATCAAATCATAACCAATGTACAATATCTTTGAAAGCCTCAAATCAACAACATCTTTGTTGGTAGTCACAACCAACCCATTGGAGTCACAGTATGAGGTACAAAATGCATTCCATTTTCGATTGGAACTGCATTGAAACCTCGGCTCAATTCCTCCCTGATAAACACCTTCCCCTAGCAACCTTGTAGAACTGTCGGCAAATTGGTACCATGGGTGAATTTCACTCATAGAGTACTGAAAGTCAGACAAGATTGTATATACCATGACTGGTGGGCTGTTGTAGAATGATGCAATGAAACTCAACTCGATCATTTGATCAAATGATAAGTGATCCTTGTGGTTGTACATTGAATGTAGCATGGTGGACATTGATATAGTTCTCGAGGCACCAACTGGAAGCAGCAAAATTTCTCTCACAATTCCTGTGCCGGTTACAAGTTCGCAATTCCTCCATGGCAAAGATGAATGAAGAAACAAATCTTTATAATCAAATGGGTTCAGAAGAAAGCTCGTAGGTAAAGGTTTTCCTTCATATTGATTCCATACATGGCAATACTGTGCAGTGAGGAAGGATTTGTACCTTTGTATGCGCTGGACAACGCGTTCTAACTGATGCTTGTGTGGAAATTTACTTGAACAACTTCCCCGAAAATTACACAACATTTGGAACAAGTAAATTCTACCCTCACCATCTTTAAGGTACCAATTGCCTGCCACAGTTTGGGAATAGGCATAAGTAGAGTCATTCAATGTGTCTCGATGACGCTTACCCTGGCAAGGGTAGGGGAAAACCTGTGATACAACCAGAGTGACACAGTGAAATAGTGAGCTTTTTGCTCCCATTGCATTTCAAAAAGGAATGCCAAATTGCTTGTCACGTGAGAGATGTCCACCAAGAGGGCATCTTTTGGCAGTCATTTGAATATCCTGTGCTAAGTGCCATAGAAAGTCCATCATTCTAGCAACTGTTGCTTTCACAACCACTGCATCATCTCCTAACACATCAAACTTGTCTGTGTTTTGAATGATACCTGTTCCAAAGTGAATTCCAATCTCCACAATTCTATTATCTCTTGTACGCCGAGCATCAGGAATGCATGGTGATTTCCCATGGAACAAGACAAATCGAAACAGCTTGATAAGTTCACCCTCAAAATATGGCTGACACCGTTGATATATTGCAGACCCTGGTCTTACCACATTAAGGATGTTGAGTGGATCAAGTCGTTGAAGAACAGATGAAGGAATTTTGATCAAGTTTGAAGCTGAGAATTGGTCTGTCAATTCAGAACCTTCACAACCAATGGACCTCCAATGATCATAATTAACCAACCCACATGCTGAGTAGAAATCTGGATTGGAGAATGACATTTCATGAATGTGGTCCAGAGCACAGATGCATAAACAAGAATGTACACGGCATTGTTTGAGGTAGTTACTGGGAGCTATTATGAGAGAATCCCAGTGTTCAAGTTTGTGGGTGGTAGTAAGCTGATGGAAGGATAAATCCTGAAGTGAATGATCAGTGTCAGATGGAGAAACTGTGTCAAGTAATACTGTTGTTGATTGAACAATTAGATTTGGATGGTTGGCTTCAATGACAGATTCTTGATGATGTAGATGTGGCAATCCAACTGTTGGTTGTAAAACAATTGAAGAATTGTCCTGAAGGGGCATTTGTGATGACCGACTTGAATAGTTGCTGGTAGACTTTCGCTTCCTCATTTGGAAATCAGCTGATAAGAGTTTATCCACTTTCAAATGCATTTCCTCCTGTGCTTTCAACTCCAGCCAAAGTTTGAACACTTTGTAACGTGCAGTTTGAAATTTGAATTCAACTGATGCCTTCTTGGTATTATATTTCACCTGCCTTGTTCGAAAAGCATTGTTTGCAAGAGAAGAAAAGGATTCGTAAATGGTGTGAGCTATAGTGTCCTCATTATCCAATGATGACACACGAACTTGCTTTGTCTTTGACAATTGCACATGAGATTGTTGTATGCACTGCGGAATGATAAAGTCTTTGGTCAAAGACTTTACATCATCAACACACTTGAAAACCAAACAAGTATGAGCAAGGAGGGTGACATATGAAGGCCTTTCAGGACACTCAACACAAGTATCAATTAAAAACTGCATGGGGACTTCCTTTTGCTTTCTTTTTCTATGCCCTGTTGCATAGACGTTTTCTTTAATCAAGATAACTTTGTAAATCACTTCATACAACACAAAACCAAGATGAATATGTTGTAAACAAAACCAAATACATTTGCGAAAAGATTTAGGCAAATGAAACCCTTGCATTGCTACGCCTTCAATTGTCAAGTCACCATCATCAATGAGAAACTCCTGATTGGTTGAAACAGAGTTCCTACGAATGCTGTGCATAGTGCCAGCTTCAGCATCCTCCAGCAGTCTGTAGAGAAGGCACAGTGACGCTTCCAGTTTTGCAACCAAGTTCTCAGGAGCTTGAGACGATTGTGCAGAAGGAACCACATATTGAACACTAAATGAACGAGTACCATAATTCCCCTGAACTTCCCAAGTTCGAATGTTTTGAAAGAAATCAACCATAGAAGTGGAATTGGAATTCTTCTGCAAAACAATAGCACAATTGTAGGCATCTTGGAAGAAATGAATCTTTCGTTTGGCTTGTCTTGACCACCTGTGCAATATGCCAAAGACACCCAGGGAGGGAAGGATGCTGATCATGACTTGTTGAGATTTCATTGCAGCTTCCTTTCTTTCTTTTCTAGTGAGGTTGTCTGGTGGACAAACAACATTTGTAAGAGCAGCATAGAAAGGTGTATTCGGTTTCAGATGTGGGAAATATTTCTTGACTGTTACTAAGAAGTTGCAGTAGCGAACTTTAGTTGGCCGACAGGAATCATCTTGTGGAAACAGAATGCATAGAGCATGGGGAAAGAATTCTGTGGTGGCAGACCGTACTTTGTAAAGAAAGATTGCAGGATTGACAATCTTGGGGCGACCACAGACTATGCTTTTGCTTGTTGAAGACATGTTTGATCCAAACTAGAAGCTGATGCGAAAGTGGAAGCTGCTGTTGAAGTGGAAGCTGGTATTGAAGTGGAAGCTGGTATTGAAGTGGATGCTGGTTTGGAAATGGAAGCTGCTGTCGAACTAGAAGCTGATGCAAAAGTGGAATCTGCTGTTGAAGTGGAAGCTGGTATTGAAGTGGATTATGGTTTGGAAATGGAAGCTGCTGTCGAAATAGAAGCTGATGCAAAAGTGGAAGCTGCTGTTGAAGTGGAAGCTGGTATTAAAGTGGATGCTGGTTTGGAAATGGAAGTTGCTATTGAACTGGAAGCTGCTGTCGAACTAGAACCTGATGCAAAAGTGGAAGCTGCTGTTGAAGTGGAAGCTGGTATTAAAGTGGATGCTGGTTTGGAAATGGAAGTTGCTATTGAATTGGAAGCTGCTGTCGAACTAGAAGCTGATGCGAAAGTGGAAGCTGCTGTTGAAGTGAAAGCTGGTATTGAAGTGGAAGCTGGTTTGGAAATGGAAGCTGCTACTGAATTGGAAGCTGCTGTCGAACTAGAAGCTGATGCAAAAGTGGAAGCTGCTGTTGAAGTGGAAGCTGGTATTGAAGTGGATGCTGGTTTGGAAATGGAAGCTGCTGTCGAACTAGAAGCTGATGCAAAAGTGGAAGCTGCTGTTGAAGTGGAAGCTGGTATTAAAGTGGATGCTGGTTTGGAAATGGAAGCTGCTGTCGAAATAGAAGCTGATGCAAAAGTGGAAGCTGCTGTTGAAGTGGAAGCTGGTATTGAAGTGGAAGCTGGTTTGGAAATGGAAGTTGCTACTGAATTGGAAGCTGCTGTTGAACTAGAAGCTGATGCAAAAGTGGAAGCTGCTGTTGAAGTGGAAGCTGGTATTGAAGTGGATGCTGGTTTGGAAATGGAAGCTGCTACTGAATTGGAAGCTGCTGTCGAACTAGAAGCTGATGCAAAAGTGGAAGCTGCTGTTGAAGTGGAAGCTGGTATTGAAGTGGATGCTGGTTTGGAAATGGAAGCTGCTGTCGAACTAGAAGCTGATGCGAAAGTGGAAGCTTTTGTTGAAGTGGAAGCTGGTATTGAAGTGGAAGCTGGTTTGGAAATGGAAGTTGCTATTGAATTGGAAGCTGCTGTCGAACTAGAAGCTGATGCGAAAGTGGAAGCTTTTGTTGAAGTGGAAGCTGGTATTGAAGTGGAAGCTGGTTTGGAAATGGAAGCTGCTACTGAATTGGAAACTGCTATCGAACTAGAAGCTGATGGGGAAGTGGAAGCTGCTAATGAATTGGAAGCTGGTTTGGAAGTGAAAGCTGCTAATGAAGTGGAAGCTGCCGTTGAAGTTGAAGCTGGTATTGAAATGGAAGTTGCTATTGAATTGGAAGCTGCAGTCGAACTAGAAGCTGATGCGAAAGTGGAAGCTGCTGTTGAAGTGAAAGCTGGTATGGAAATGGAAGTTGCTATTGAATTGGAAGCTGCTGTCGAACTAGAAGCTGATGCGAAAGTGGAAGCTGCTGTTGAAGTGGAAGCTGGTATTGAAGTGGATGCTGGTTTGGAAATGGAAGCTGCTACTGAATTGGAAGCTACTGTCGAACTAGAAGCTGATGGGGAAGTGGAAGCTGCTAATGAATTGGAAGCTGGTTTGGAAGTGAAAGCTGCTAATGAAGTGGAAGCTGCCGTTGAAGTTGAAGCTGGTATTGAAATGGAAGTTGCTATTGAATTGGAAGCTGCTGTCAAACTAGAAGCTGATGCGAAAGTGAAAGCTGCTGTTGAAGTGAAAGCTGGTATTGAAGTGGAAGTTGCTATTGAATTGGAAGCTGCTGTCGAACTAGAAGCTGATGCGAAAGTGGAAGCTGATGTTGAAGTGGAAGCTGGTATTGAAGTGGATGCTGCTGTCGAACTAGAAGCTGATGAAGAAGTGGAAGGTGCTGTCGAAGTAAAAGCTGCTATTGAAGTGGATGCTGAATTGGAAGTGGATGCTGCTATTGAATTCGAAGGTGCTGTCAAACTAGAAGCTGCTATTGAATTGGAAGCTGCTGTCAAACTAGAAGCTGCTATAGAAGTGAAAACAAATGGGGAAGTGGAAGATGCTGGTAAAGTGAAAGCTGGTTTGGAAATGGAAGCTGCTACTAAATTGGAAGCTGCTGTCAAACTAGAAGCTGATAATGAATTGGAAGCTGCTGTTGAAGTGGAAGCTGATCTTGAATTAGAAGTTGCTATTGAATTGGAAGCTGCGGTCGAAATAGAAGCTATAGTATTTCCAATCCAACTTCTTGTTAATGGTAGGATTTGTACACAGCGATGTCGGAAAAGAAAAAACTTGCAACAGTAGGTCAATGGACTCGTCGCGCTGCAAGAGATCTCTGTTTCGATTGCTCGTTCCGATTGCTCGCTTGACTGAAGGATTGCTCGTTCCGATTGCTCGCTTGACCGAAGTTCGATAGTATTTCCAATCCAACTTCTTGTTAATGGTAGGATTTGTACACAGCGACGTCGGAAAAGAAAAACTTGCGACAGTCGATCCAATCGATCCGTATTTCGATTGCTCGCTCGACCGAAGTTCAATAGTATTTCCAATCCAACTTCACGTTAATGGTAGGATTTGTACTCAGTGCCGTCGGAACTGAAAAACTTGTGACAGTCGGTCAGATTGAGATTCTTGGTAGATAGACGAAATGACCGAACGAAGGTGCGGCCGTGTCGAATGAGAGAAGGTTCGAAAGGGCCGTCGGAATGATCCGCGAAGGTGCATAAATAACCGAAGGAATGTTCCGACCGGTGTGAAAGGTAGTGAATAAAGCAACTATCGTAGGATGAGTTGCAGTCTGTTAGTTTGTTTGAAGTGGTGCTTAGCACAATCAAATGGGCGTCGATGGTCCTTTATGGGGATGATGGACGCGGAAGGGAAAGTATGGATGGGTGATTGCAATCGGCACAGGGAGCTAAGCACACAATTGCCTCTGGTGTTAACCGTCAGTTGAGGTGCTGATCGGGCAGAGATAGAGTTGCTGGTCTTCTGTGGTCGTCGTCGGACGATGACTGGATTACCATGTTCGATGGAAGAGATAATTGGTAGGTGTTGTGTTGATTTTGGTATTTCGATTTTGGTATTTCCTGTACCAATAGCAGTAGGGATTTGGGAGTAAAATTGTCAGTACTTAATTCTACAGCTATTGGTACAGAAAATACATATTAAAGGAGTATCACGTGAAAATCCAAGTTCGATAGTATTTCCAATTGAGCTTTTTCTGAGTAGTACAGAATGTACACAACGGAGTCAGAAAAGAAATACTTGTGACAGCCGGTTCCTGCTCGATGATCAGCTGTTTCTGTTTTGGTTTCTGTTTTGCGTTCCACGAATTCGCGAACGGAAGTTCAATAGTATTTCCAATCGGGCTTTTCCTGAGTAGTACAGAATGTACAGAAACGAGTCGGAAAAGAAATACTTGTGACAGTCGGTTCCTGCTTGTGTTGTCACCGTTGTCACTATCACCAAGGAGTCTAGGCTGTAGCTACGGCGCCGCTGCAGCTCTAGCTGTTGCAATCACTTGCTGTCGCGCTTGCTATTGCTGTGGCTTGCGCTGTTCTTGCTGTCGTCGCCGTTCTTGCAGACAGGGGGGGGTTACCATGGTGGATGGACGAGATAATTTATAGGTGTGGTGTTGATTTTGGTATTTTCTGTACCAATAGCAGTAGGGATTTGGGAGTAAAAATGTCAGTACTTAATTCTACAGCTATTGGTACAGAAAATACATATTAAAGGAGTATCACGTGAAAATCCAAATGCAAATTTGCTGTAACAAGTGTGTACATTGTCATTTTGTGTGCCGAAATACATAACGGTAGTAATGAATTTTAAAAAAGAACAATGGTTCATTTTTTTGGTAGCGAAGAATCTGGAGAACAGAAGACTATGATCATACCTTTGGTAGATATTGTTGTAGTTGAAAAGTGTATGGTAAAAGTGTATGAATGTACCAAAAAAAGTGTGAGATTGACCCGGTACCCCGTAATTATCAAAACGCTTCTTTCTGCCTTCCAAAACTTCCGGTACCAGTAGGTTTTGGCTTCCAGAACTAGGTTGATACCGTACCGTACGCGTCACAAAGAAGCAGCATTTTCGAAAGTCTAACTTCTATGGATCATGTGTAACCCCTATTAACCCATATATTTTTGAAAAGCTAATTTCAAGACGAATCCGAATATGATGTTCTTTTCCCAGTTTTATGGAGCCCAAATATAGAAGTAATTTATCTTCATTACTGGATATGAACATACAAGAATAATGAGCCTATAATTTATCTCTGCGCCTTAGTTTTATGAAATTCGCGCACGCCCACTCAATCATGGGCGTTAGTAGGCCGTTAGGAATTTAAATTTGGAATCTCAACGGCCAAATTAGTAATGAATCACTTAATCAATCAGAACGGGAATTAGCAAGTCAATCAAACGGGAATTCAAACGGGAATCAATAATGAATCCCTTCTTAAGAATACCCGGTAGGGTACTCGTACCGGTAGTTAGTAAGCGAGCGAAACAAGTCAATCAAACGGGAATCAATAATGAATCGCTTCTTAAGTAAGCGAGCGAAACAAGTCAATCAAACCGTTGAGCGTCAAAATCAAACGGGAATCAACAAACGGGAATTAACAAACGGGAATTAATCTCCTTTACAACACCCTTCCAGTGTAGAAATACGTAGAATCAGTACCAGAAAATATTAATTCAATGCAAACTGAATTTCTTTACAGTGCTAACACCAAATAGAGGTCCAGATTCCTAAATCATCTATTTAGATCACAATTCAAAATACTACCAGTTACTAATACACCACCATGCCACCAAAAAGAAAAAGAAGACCTACTGGATCTACAAGCAGGCTAAAGAAGAGGGAGAAGAAAGGCACTGTACTTCTACGTGAGCAAAGACTGCTCAAACAGATGCAGTTGGAGGAAGCAGTGGATGCTGAAGCAGCAGCATTACCAGAAGACCCTCCTGAAGAACCTGAAGAAGAGGAAGACTCCAAATTACCAGCCCGTTCACCTACTGTGAATTATGAGGAAGAAGATGATCTACAAGAAGAAGTGATTGCACCTGAAGATTACTGGGAAGAACCACCTCATCTAGCAGCATCCTCCCCTGCAGACATGAGAATTTCAATTGCATTTTATTTTGAAAATATATTGAAAAGCCCCCCTGAACATTTATGGAAGAAGAAGAAGACCATTGCCTCTATTGCAAACATATTTGACCTGTCAAATAGAAGATCATTCCGTGATACAGTCAAGCAAGTGTATCGAGATGTTGTTCTTTGCCAACAAGCCAATCTTCCTTATACTGGCAAGGGCAATTACCAAGCAGTTGGGAGAAAATGTGTCATACCTTTAGACAGTGTTGAAGCTGAGGTAATTGCAGATGCACTTGAGTCAGGAAACTCCATCAATATGTCCACCTACATTGTCAATCAGTTTAGAGAGAAGAATGAATTGCCTTCTCTCACCTACTCAGCTGTCAGAGGATGCATGAACAGATTGAAGCCTCAAATTTTGGTAATCAAGAAAGGCAAGCAGGGTAGCAAGAATATTGAACATGCTTGGTGTAGAGCTTCGTTCAGGTGGGTGGCACAGTTGCTCTTGAGGTTTGGAAAAGTTAAGTTCAGTCACCCCATGTTCTCTAAGTTGCTTGGAGATGCTTATGATGTTGAAAACCCACCAGCTTGCTATGATGAGACACTTTTGACTCCTTTATCTCTATCAAAGATTTGTTGGTTTGATGAAATGCACAAGAAGGCACATATTGGAGTCAGTGGGTCACGCATTGGTCCTGGTAAACCTGATGTCACCATGAGCTTCAAACGAAACCTAGAGGGAAAGCTTGATCCAAATGGCACATATTCTAAGCAGAAAACAGTGCTGCAAGTGAAGTATGATAAGGAAGGGAGGTGGGCTTTTGGTGTGTATATGGATGCAAATGGGGCTGGACATAAAATAAACCCTATCTTTGAATATACTGAGAAAAAATTGATCACTCGTGTTGACCGTCACAAACTGAGACTGCAAGCAATTGGTTTTGCAAGGTCCAAGCATGGTAAGTTATGTTCTTCAATGCTGTGTTTTTTGCATCAGTCTGTTTTCATTGAAATACTCACTGCATTAGCTGTTCTTCTGTTTATTCCACAGGCACTCCTTCGAGTATTTGGATTGAAGCCAATCGTCCAGAAGGTGCTGTTTATGCAAATGAATCCATCATGTCTCTTCCAAAGCTAAAGAAGAAAACCTTTGATAAGCTCCAGCTTCAGGGCATTACATTGGTGAAGCATCTGAAGGCTCTAGCTGGAGACACTGTTCAAACCAAGGTCATTGTTGCTGCTTCTCCTGGTATTTCACTCAAGCGGCTTACTGATTTCATTCAGGTTGCAGAGGCCTGTCTGGAAGGTGATGCTCCAATTCCTACTGATCATCCAGCTGCTGCCAACCCATATGAATCACGGTATGGTGATTTGTGGGAGGAGGAGATTGACAAAGTCTGCATGACTGGGCAAGTTTGTGTCACTGCTCTGATCGATTACATGTTTAATTCTACCCAAGAATTGATGGGTGATTCAGGCTTCGTAATGCATGATGCTCTCTCTCTAATGACGTCTGCAAACAGTGTTGCATACATGAAAGAGAAAGGCTATTATGATCGATGGGTGCTGCCTCAGCATGATCTCATGGGTCCCTCTGGTGGTATTGGTGGAAATCTTGCTCGCTACCATAACCGTCCAGTTGGAAACAGGTCAGAAGCAAGTCCTCTTGACACTTCACTATTCAGTCAATTGCACCGTGCAGTTAACCTTCATGTCCATATCACTTCGACCTTACCAGACGAAGTGAAGTTCTCCAAAGCTACTCCTTCTGCTCTTTCCAGTGCATACAAACGAGTTTGGCAAGTTCATCCCAAACCTGAAACTGTTGCCAAAGACATCAACAAAGTGCTGAGATCCCTCCAAATTATTGCTGACCACGAAGGACTGGCTGTTGATGGTATTGGAGATAGAAAGGGGAGGAGACACATCCCAAAGAGTCAGTTAGGAGGAAAACGAGTGAGAACACTTGCAGAGGACTGCTATGATCAGGGAAAGATAGAGCTCCATGAGGATGCAGCTTTAGCTCCAGCAGCAATCATACAGAAAGCAGAGCTCAAATTTGAGACACAAGAGGAACTAGATAATGCGCTGATA
Source organism: Pseudo-nitzschia multiseries (assembly GCA_037355745.1). Lineage (NCBI taxonomy): Eukaryota > Bacillariophyta > Bacillariophyceae > Bacillariales > Bacillariaceae > Pseudo-nitzschia > Pseudo-nitzschia multiseries. The sequence goes on along the minus strand of CM074788.1, from coordinate 14,954,731 downwards.
CCTCTAGAATGTTCTAACTCCCTCTGGAAGGAAAGTTATGGCAGTAGCAAGATTGGTCTCCCCATGTCACATTGTAGTGTTGTTGAAAATTCTTAGATGATTTACACGAATTTTTCTAGCGAGAGCCCCCCTTCCAATCGTTTGAATCGATAGATAGCTCGATTGGCGTCTATATTGCATGTAGATGGGCGCTGATACCTCTAGAATGTTCTAACTCCTTCTGGAAGCAAAGTTATGGCAGTAGCAAGATTGGTCTCCCCATGTCACATTGTAGTGTTGTTGAAAATGCTTAGATGGTTTACACGAATTTTTCTAGCGAGAGCCCCCCTTCCAATCGTTTGAATCGATAGATAGCTCGATCGGCGTCTACATTGCATGTAGATGGGCGCTGATACCTGTAGAATGTTCTAACTCCCTCTGGAAGCAAAGTTATGGCAGTAGCAAGATTGGTCTCCCCATGTACCCTTTTTGGTGTTGAAAATTCTTAGTAACCAAATGCACTTATTAAGTGATGACAGACAAACTATGACAGATAACTCACTTCTGTTTCTTTCATCATTCATCTCACCCATAACAGGAACAATATTCATGGTTGAATCACACAAAATATTGGATTTTCTATTTTTTAATTGCAAATTAGTGTGTATTTTTCCTCCAAATCCAGTGCCCAAAGGCACTCATTAGGTGGTGACACACAAACTATGACAGATAACTCACTTCTGTCTCTTTCATGATTCATCTCACCCATAACAGGAACAATATTCATCAACTAATCACACAAAATATCTGATTTTCTATTTTCTAGTTGCAAATTAGTGTGTATTTTCCCTCCAAATCCAGGACCCAAAGGCACTCATTAGGTGGTGACACACAAACTATGACAGATAACTCACTTCTGTTTCTTTCATGATTCATCTCACCCATAACAGGAACAATATTCATGGGCTAATCACACAAAATATTAGATTTTCTATTTTCTAATTGCAAATTTGTGTGTACTATGACAGATAACTCACTTCTGTTTCTTTCATCATTCAACTTATCCATAACATGAACAATATTCATGGACTAATCACACAAAATATCAGATTTTCTATTTTCTAATTGCAAATTTGTGTGTATTTTTCCTCCAAATCCAGGACCCAAATGAAACTAATTAGATGGTGACACACAAACTATGACAGATAACTCACTTCTGTTTCTTTCATCATTCAACTTATCCATAAAAGGAACAATATTCATGGACTAATCACACAAAATATCTGATTTTCTATTTTCTAGTTGCAAATTTGTGTGTATTTTTCCTCCAAATCCAGGACCCAAATGCACTAATTAGGTGGTGACACACAAACTATGACAGATAACTCACTTCTGTTTCTTTCATCATTCCACTTATCCATAACAGGAACAATATTCATTATTCAATCACACAAAATATCTGATTTTCTAATTTTTAATTTCAAATTAGTGTGTATTTTTCCTCCAAGAAATCCAGGACCCAAATGCACTTATTAGGTGGTGACACACAAACTATGACAGATAACTCACTTCTGTTTCTTTCATCATTCATCTCACCCATAATAGGAACAGTATTCATTGACTAATCACACAAAATATCAGATTTTCTATTTTCTAGTTGCAAATTTGTGTGTATTTTTCCTCCAAATCCAGGACCCAAATGCACTAATTAGGTGGTGACACACAAACTATGACAGATAACTCACTTCTGTTTCTTTCATGATTCATCTCACCCATAACAGGAACAATATTCATGGTCTAATCACACAAAATATCAGATTTTCTATTTTCTAATTACAAATTTGTGTGTATTTTTCCTCCAAATCCAGGACCCAAATGCACTTATTAGATGGTGACACACAAAATGACAGATAACTCACTTCTGTTTCTTTCATGAGTCAACTTATCCATAACACGAACAATATTCATGGACTAATCACACAAAATATCAGATTTTCTATTTTCTAATTGCAAATTTGTGTGTATTTTTCCTCCAAATCCAGGACCCAAATGCACTAATTAGGTGGTGACACACAAACTATGACAGATAACTCACTTCTGTTTCTTTCATGATTCAACTTATCCATAACAGGAACAATATTCATGGACTAATCATACAAAATATCAGATTTTCTATTTTTTAATTGCATATTAGGGTGTAATACTGACTAGGACTCTCTTTTTAGGGTTGGATTAGGGTTAGGGCACCTCTGTATATTCTGTTCGCACCTCGGTTGGTTTCTTCTTTGCACCTCGGTTGGTTTCTTCGTCGCACCTCGGTTGGTCTTTCGCACCTCGGTTGGTTTCTTCTTCGCACCTCGGTTGGTTTCTTCTTCGCATTTGGCTTGCGCGCAGGCTCCAAGCGTGCATAGCCTAGTAGGAGTTTCACTGGGCGTTAAGCAACAGTTATTTTATTTAAGTAAAAAAGAAAGGGTTCTCCATAGTTTTTGGAGAGGGATTTTGTTAAGGCCCCAATTTTGTGTCCAATAGATCTTGACAACAAGAGATCTGTGGACTATGTCAAATAAGAGTGAATGAATCCTTACTATCTCAGCATTATGTGGGTCTATTGAGCATTTTCAGCCGACGTCGGGTTGTTGAGAATTATTGGTCACAATTCAAGAATTTTCGCGCATCCTAAAAATAAATAATTTTACAGATTCTTTGTCAACCGTACGGTACCGTACGGTATGGGCTAACACTTTTGGATAATTATTTCGTACTTCAACTAAGCTACGAGTACCGTACGTACGGTACGTTCTCTCTCGAATATCTCGATTTCGGGTTAGAATGAAGTTCGGACTCCAATCGTGATCTGTAGTACTCGAAAGATATAGGGCAGAAGAAGTCATTAGCTAACATTTGCTACAACTACTCTTATGTTTTGTAATAATTTTCATGTTTGTGTAATTATTGATGTACAATGGTTTCGTCCTTTGCAACTTATTGTGACGTGCATCGCGGATCACAACTTCGCGTTCCGGTGCAAAGTAGCGGCGTGTAAATCTAATGATTGAGCGACATAAAGGAAGAATAGTGTACAAAATACTTGTAGGATGTGTCTGTTTACCCAATCCGTGCAAATGATGAACAACAGATTTAACTTGGCTAAACTGTAGGACGGTAGGTTTCCTCTGTTCCTCGATCGATTAGTTTCGGAGAAGATGGTTCCGGTGAATCATTTGCGGGTCTTTCTCCTCGTACCCCTTGTAGATCGATATCCGGTGCTCCTCGTCGCTGCATTCCTCTTGTTATTCCGCGTTATGCTGTTTGTGTTGTGACCATGAAGCGCAAACGAGGACGACGACACAATCTCTGGAAGGGATTTCAGAGAAACCGAACTGGCAACACCATCGGGAATACTATTTTGAAGTATTTGTTGGGAATACGTTTGTTGTTGTTGCTGCTGCTGCTGCTGCTGGTGGTGGTGCTGTTGCTTATGTTGTTGAATCGAATTCTGCTTTTGAATTTGTTGAAACAGACACTGACGTTTTCTCTGCCATTGCCGCATTTTGAGTTGCGTGTATTGCTCGAAGCGTTGAAGCTGCGACTGCAATGACGGAGAGGCGTCTGCTTGAGAAAAAGGAGTAGTAGGATTTGGATCGGCAGTTCGAGTAGCACCCGAAGCAGCTGCAGTTGCAGTTGTAGTTGTAGTTGCATTTGCATCGGACGCTACAAAATGAGGAAGAATAGCCGCCGCAACAGGCTGTGTCGAAGGAACCGGAACATGTTGGCAGATCTTTACGTTCAACGATTCGATTTGAGCGGAAGACGAGGGCAAAGGAATGTTGAGTCGTACTTTGTACTTCCGTTGAACCGTTGTAGTTCTATGGAGAAACGCCGTATCACGGATGCCGTTGCCGTTGCTGTTGCTGTTGCTGTTGTTGTTGCCGTTGCCGTTGTTTGGAGTATCGGGATATGTATCCTTCGTGACTACGGTTATCTCCACGGCCGCTGAGCCCGTAACAGTGCTCATCTGACTTGTAGCACCAGTCATCGGAAGGTAGCCGCTTGAAACATTGTTTGGCAATGGTGCTAGTGGCGTTATGTATAACGATGATGTCATGGTGAGCGGCGATGAGTTGTTGAATAATGTTAACTGCCGCAGTATTCGGAGCGCCGGGTTCTTGGAACGAATATAGAATATCTTGGGTAAAAACAATAGTACCGTATCGGTCAGTTTGGTCACAATTTAACAGTAGCTCCTGCAAATCTTGTCCAGCACTTGGAACTATCACCTGCTAAGATCTGAACGACTTTTTGAGTTCGCAGAATTTGGTATCAAGGGCGAAATAATGGGTGATTCCCGAAATACTTTTATGTACTACATAAAAACGAAATTTTCTACTTAACCTGTCTTAATGAGTGATTCCCACCTAAGGAAAGTGAATAGAATCGAAAGTTAATAAAAAGTATTCGGAAGTGAATAGAATGAATATTTTTTATCACCCCCAACGGACGAATACTTTTATTATCTGCCAAATTTGGAATATGGAATCCCTAAAGACGAAACAGTAACTGTCTGTTTAATCACTACCCGCGCCACCTACCGGCCTATTTTGGCAAGCAAGCCTGTTAAGTATTCGAGACTGGCCAGCAGTTGAAATTTTCAGAATTTTCTATGTACCGAATCGATTGGCTTTGCTGGTAAAATTACTAGTAGTAGCTATCCTCGCTAACTCACTCACATTGCTCTCCAGCAAGAAGAAGAAACCACACTCTTTTGCGAAACACTCTTTCTTTCGCGAAACACTCTACTAGTACAATCGACAATCGACAATCACCATGGCCCTGGAGTTACTAGAATACTATGAGGATAACTACTTAACCCCCGATTACAACAATCCACTGCTTGGTGACGAATATAAGAGAAGAAGGGATCGTAGAACTCCTCGGATTGCAATCAAGAGATACAGTCAATCTGCTTTCATGTATTTGTACCGATCAGGCAATGATCAAGCCCTTCTCAATTGCTGTGGCGTCGATCATGTAGTATTCAGGGAGCTCTTAGATCTATTTGAGCCACTCTACAATTCGTACACTGTTGATAAGAACACTGGAGTTATTAGACAGAAGACGCGATCGCCCAGCAAGCGGTCGTCGTCCAATCGATTCGATGCAACTGGATGCCTTGCTCTTGTCCTATTCTGGTTTCAAACCAGAGGATCAGCAGCAAGAGCAGTTGCTCTAGCGTTTGGACTAACAGCTTCTCCTATGTACAGATGGCTGAAGTTTGGACGAAAGCTCCTTCTTGTTGCACTACAAGATCATCCTGCTGCCAAGGTTTGCTTGCCAAACAAAGAAGAGACTCAACAATACATTGATGCTATTGCTGCAAAGTATCCAGTGTTAGCACCTCACAGAGTGTGGGGTGCCTGTGATGGCCTGAAACTCCATATCCAACAGTCTGGTAACTGGATGAAGCAAAACCAATACTACAATGGTTGGACTTGTGGGACATACGTCAACAGTGTTTTCATCTTTGCTCCCGACGGCAGGATCCATGCCTGCATCTTGAATGCTCCAGGTTGTTGGCATGATAGTACTCAAGCCGACTATGGCCTCTATGAAAAGATGGAGCGCATGTATGATAAGTACTTAGCAAAGCTTATTGTCGATTCAGCTTTCAAATTGTCTAGAAAGCCATTCCTCATTCGGAGTAGCCAGGGTGATCCTTTCAATGCAGTAGCTCTTATAGTCAATCGCGCTGCTACCAGCGTCCGACAGCTTTCTGAATGGGGAATGCGACAGATCCAAGGGGGTTTCCCCCGGATGAAGGACAGCATTCTCTTGGAAGAAACAGGAGACAGGAAGATTATTCTGAAGCTCCTTGTTTGTCTCTACAACTTCCAGACAGCTAAAATTGGAATCAACACCATACTCAACACGTACATGAGTCGAACTGAAGGTTTCTTCTCGTATGGATTGGTACCAACAGAAACCGCAGATGATGTATTCGATCGGATCGATTAGTAGCAGATTCGATCGATCATCGATTAGTAGCAAATTAGATAAATTTATTTAGAGAAGTCAAGTCGTATCACGTCCGATCGATTACTCATATTTTTGCTCCGGCGCACCTCTAGTGGTTTTGGATTGATCGATTGATTGATCGATTACTCGTATTTAGAGCAGTCGACAACACGTTCGAATAATTTTGCTCCAGCGCACCTCTAGTGGTTTTGAATCCCTCTTCTAAGGTGTTGCAATAGAGTTTTTGTATTCTCTTTGTGGCCTAAGTTTCTGTCTGGAGCAATGTTGATATTGTTGTTGAGTTTCTGAACTAATAATCGATTCTTTTATTTTAACTAACTAACTAACTAACTAACTACTAATCTAATCGATCGATTTGCTGAACTACTAATCTACTAATCGATCGATTTGCTGAACTACAATTCGAACTACGATTCGCTAATCGATCGATTCGCTAATCGATCATTCAAAATCACTTTCGTCGCTGCTGCTGCTACTGTCCTCATCAGGACAGTCATCAGCAAGCGAGAGTCGAAGATCTTTAAGCTTTCTTTTGAGGGACTTCCCCTCAGCAGTAGAAGGAACAGTACCAAGTTGAGCAATGAGCGCCGACATCATTACCTTCCTCTCTTCATCGGCCTTGTCCTGTCGCCTTTGCTGGAGTTGCAATGCCCGCTGGTGAAGCTTTCAGTCCTCTTCATGCCGCTTTCGATCCTCTTCCTGTTGACGTTGCTGGAGCTTCAGAGCCTGCTGGTGAAGCTTCCGATCCTCTCGTCCCTCTTTCAATGCTGCAGCAATCACACCCATCAAGTGAGTGTCCTTCTCTACTTTGCAATTGTAGGCTCTCTTCTTGTTACTACTAGTGGTAACACCACCACTAATGGTACTGGTGGAAGTCGTGAGCTCCGTTGCTTCATCGATTTGTGTTGGTTGAGTTGGTTGACCAAGTAGAAGTGGGGGACGGCGGTTGTCCAGACGGCGGTTGTCCTTCATTCCTCTAGTTGTTCCTTGAGTTGATTGAGTTGTTCCTTGAGTTGTTCCTTGAGTCAGCTGAGTTGGTTGAGTTGGTTGAGTTGGTTGACATAGTGGAAGTGGTGGAGGATCGGACAGCTCCTCGTCGTCATCATCAGCAGGGACAGGGACAAACTCCCCTGTTTCAAGATCGAACCTTTCTTCTCCGTTCAGAATGGAGGCTCTATCACCAATCAGATACTTGATTTCCTTGGCTTGTTTAACATCCCATGACTTAATTGGATCTCCAGTTGGCATCTTCTTCCAGTACAACCAAATGTACTTGTTCCTGATTGAATCAGTGTCCCTACCAGGATATTTTTCAGCGTGTCGGCTTGCAACGGCATCCCACTCTTCTGGTCCAATTGGTAGGATACTTCTAAGGCATCGGAACAAGTTCTCCAACTCAGGCTTTGTGTAGTTGCCAATGCCGGCTTTCCTTCCACCGCTCCCAGACGACAATGCGGCAGTTGGTGCCATGTTGTTGATTGTTCCTGGTGACATGTTGATTGTTACTCCCTCCGTCCCAAAATATTTAGACATTGTGGCCACTTTTGGGTGTCCCTAAATATTTAGACGTTATGAATTGATGTGTGTAGGAACATGTAGAACTAGTACTAAACTAATCAATTACGGAGCATTCTAAACTTCTCTCATGTTCAGGGCTGCCAATTTCTGCTGAGCAAAGGTCACAGTGTCATCATCACAAGTGATAGATACAGGGAGGTTGTCCTCTTTCAAGAGTTTTTCCTTGCCCATATGACGGAGTTTGTAGCTGTTGTTACCTTGGACTTTAATAGACTCTTCCAATGCACACTGAAGAGATAAAAAGACGCTGTTCAGAGCAATAGTGCTGGTCTCAACCAATGCTTCCTCCACATGTGCAATCAGCTGGTCGATGTTCTTGGCCTTCTTGTATTGCAGAGCCTGGATGGAAGCAAAGAAGCCCAAATCTAAGACATTGAAATCAGGACTATTTGGTGGTTGTGTTGTGACAGTGATATTCCAACCAGCTTCACAAGCCGCCTCTCTCACTGCTGCCCTAGATTGCAAATGATGGGGTTTTGCATTGTCCTCCTGTATAAAAATAGGCCTGCTCTTCCAACGCACTGGAAACTTCTCTTGAATTGCAGGGAGCACTTTCTCCAACATCATCTTCTGGTATTCAGCAGCATTGACAGAAGGGATATTCTTTGTCACCATTGTTCCTCTTGGACGGTTCACTGAATTGCGCTGAGCAGGTTCCTTCACAACAAAAGGCCAGATGCCTATCTTGCCATCAAACCCAGCGTTCCGGTCAGCATCATGCCTTGGACGAGCCACGGCACACAGAAACATAACTTTTTCAATGAACCGTTTTGACTTACAAGTAGAGTGTGGTTCAGCTTCACCAGAGCACAAGTAGGTTTTTTGGTTTGTTGTCTTCATGAAGAACCACTTCTCATCAATGTGAATCGTGTCATACATATCTTCAAACTTGCCATCAGGTTTGATGCGAGACAAAGCAAACTCAACTCTTGCTTTTTTGTTTTTCTCTGTGAGGAAGGGTTTCACAGCCCCACTGTGTCTGAGTATCTGTCCCTTCTTAACATAGTTACCCAAGGTGGTTCTGGCAATTCCACTTGCAGCAGAAAGAGTACGCAAGTCACACCTATCTTCGTAAGAGACTTTCCTGACAGCCTCTTCCACAGCAGCAAAGGTGCTCTTTCTTCCACAGTTTTTCCTATTGGTAGACACATCCCCAGCAGGGCAGGTTTCAGGATCCACTGTTTCCAGGTACATCTTCCAAACCCTAGAGCAAGTTCTTGCAGTCACGCCAAACAATGCAGCGGATTCTTTGAAAGCCCCCTTTGGAAGCTTTGCACTAGTGGTGCTTTGCTTTGGTAGAAGGAAGTGGACAACAGCTTGACGCTCGTTCAGAGTCAGGTTTCGATTGCGACGGGGAGGTACTTCATCAGTAGGAAGTACTTCAAGGCTTGGTGGTGCTAGGCTTGTCATGATGCTGGTGTGTTGTTGTTGTTGTTGTGTGTTGTTTGTTGTTTGTTGTTTGTGTTGTTGTTATGTGCCTGTAAGATTGCGAGAAAAAGGAATAGAGTAGGTTGATTGTTGAATGCTGCTTTGGATCAATCCCCGTCTTCTACGGTACTGCGATTCGAGACCGTGCCCGTGTGCTTGCTGCCGCTGCTTTGGATCAATCCGCGCCGTCTGCTTGCTGCCGCTGCTTTGGATCGATCCGCGCCGTCTTTTGCAACCCTCCCCCTTGTAGAATCTGTAGAAGAAGAGTACATTCGTGCCTGTGAGCTTGTTGTTGTGGTGTGTCGTAGTGTTGACAAGTGTTACAAAAGACGGCGCGGATTGCGGGTCATGTTGCAAAAGACGGCGCGGATTGTGGTTCTCAATCCGCGCCATCTTTTGCAACACTCCCCTTTGTAGAATGTGTAGATTGTCGACTTTCTTCTCGTGTGGATCTGTACCCCCCCCCCCCCCGTCCTTCTTTGTTTCGCGTTCATTGATTTGATGACGCAGTCTGACCCCCCCCTCCCTGTAGAAGTGTACTGGTTTCTTTGTTTCGCTTTCAAACTGACAGAGGTGCGGACTGACGTACTCAATCTGATCCGATCCGATGGAGGTGCAACAAGAAGAGGAGTGAAATAGAAGAAGATGACAAATGAATGGACTTGACGACACAGACGCCGACCAACAGAGGTGCTTCTTCCCCCCCCCCCCCCCCGTAGAAGTGCTGACGCACTTGATGACGACGCTGACCAACAGAGGTTCTTGGCAATTGTTGGCTGTAGAAGTGTACTGATTGTGATCCTTCTTCTTTGTTTCGCGTTCGGACCGACGATGACGATGACGACGCCGACCAACAGAGGTGCCCCCCCCACCCCGTACGATGTACGGTAGAAGTGTACTGATCCTTCTTTGTTTCACGTTCAAACTGACAGAGGTGCTCAATCGGATCCACTACATACTTAGTCAGCCAATGGAGGTGCAACAACAACAATAGGAGTGGAATACATGAAAGTTACCGGGTGAAAAATGCGAGTGAAAATCACGGTGAAAACACACGGGGCAAGGAAACACATGAAATCACCGTGTTAAAAAAATTCGCGATGAAAAATTCGCGCGATCTAAAATGCCCTCTCAGATCAGTTTTTTGCATCAGTTGAGTTTTTTCAACTGACACCCATGCAAATGGCACATGCAACGAGCTCAAAATTGGCTGTCTTTGGAACACCAATGAAAGTACAAGAACATTCTTACTGTTTATAACCACTATGCCCTTACACAAATTCAGTGCCTTAGCTTGCATGTGGAAGTATCCGGACGTTAAAATGACCAGCAGAACCCCCTTAACCGGAGGAATCACTTTTGCAAGGCGTGACAGCCCTTCTTTAACTCCCTATGAAAGGTACACCAATACCACTGAAATGTCTAACGTTTAACCCATCATGAGGAGTTGATTAAGGAGAGTTCAACCCAAAAAGCCCGGTTGGCATCCATTGAGTATTGACCTTATTTCAAGTATTAACGTCCATACTGTCTAAATATTTTGGGACAGAGGGAGTATGATGTAAGGTATTTGAGGTATTTCTTTTTGTGAGGGGTATGCGGCGGATCGAATCGATTCATCGTCTTCATCATCTTCCAACGAATCGTCTAATAAACTAGCAAGAGCAACGATAGCGATTGTAGTGAGGGGGTAGAAGGACATTGCCTGAGTCAGCTCAAAAGAAAAGAACTTCTTGTTGTCGTGTTGTTCTTGTGTTCTTCCTTGTCGTGTTGTCGTGTTGTTCTTGTGTTCTTGTTGCTTGTTGTCGTGTTGTGGCGCAATCCGTGCTGCGATCCTTGAAGTTGAATTTCTGCTGCTGATTTTGTGCTGGAGAGACAAGTCGTACTGTTGTTGTTGCTGTTTGCTGTTTCTTCCCGGACTTTCTTTCTTTGCAATTTTTCAACTCAGCAAAATTAGCGATGATCACCAAAAATAGCATGCGAGCATGCCCGGCAAAAGAGGTGCGAGAGGTGCACACGATTCATTCAGACTGAAATGTTTGATTTTCAGACTGAAATGTTTGATTTTAAGATTCCGTTGAAATCTATTCGGTGTTAGTTAAGTGAATAAAAACTGTCAGTTGAGAGCCCCTCGACTGACAAATTTTATTAAGAAGTGCATACATCTATATAGAAAACACATACTTTTTATGTGTTTTTTTATTAATTATATGTGTTTTCCTTAGGTGGGAATCACTCAATGTTACAAATCATAGTCAACGTGAGCTCACGTTGACTATGATTTGTAACGTTATACCTTTTTATAACGGAATTTGTGACTGAATTACTTGTTTATGCTTCCACATGTTTCGTGTGCCTTTTGAAGAATTCCACATATATTCCAAAATGAGAGAAAATGAGATTCCACATTCCAAAATGAGATTTATGCACTTTCCCGCCAAAAAAAGTATGTACGAAATTTTCATTCCCGAAATACTAAAAACAGAAGTTTATGTCCGTTACAAAAAAGTATTTCGGGAATCACCCAATAGGTGGAGTACCGGTACATAAACCGGGCATTTTTTACTTGACCAGCCATTTCTTACATAGATCATAGTCCACGTGAGCTCACGTTAGTTGAACGTTTAACACTAGCCCTAAGAGTTGAAAACGTAACCTTTTAGACGCAGTGTACTGGGGGGGTTTGGGGGGGAAACGTAGAAATATTAAAAAAGTGTTTTTAACAAGTATCGTAGCTGATTGAGGTCGATCGAACGAGGGTTTCGATCGTACTAGTCATCTTGCTTCTACAGGAATCTGATGGTACGGAATGGACAGGGGTCAACTTTACACTTTCAAAAGGTACAACCGTACACTTTTGCAATTTAGGTACTATCTTACTTTTATGATCTATAGACTATATGACTACAAAAAATATCAAACCTTCCGCAGAACAACCTTGCGCAACCAAAGCATATTCTTCGCCACACCTTTTAGCGAACCTTTTACTTATGTTCCTTTCTCATTCCGCCACCACAATCAGATATCACCAATCCTTCATCACCTTCCACGTGCGTCCGAGAACTGTTTCGCGGGGTTCGAATTTACTTCTCGCGCACAAATTTTGTGCGTGATTTTAACACGGCAATATTTCTGGACACCCTGAAATTCGCGACGATCGTATAAGGGTATATGTAAACTCAGCACTATTTCTGTGCGCGTGATGCACATTACTCTACTCTCAAATAAAAATAATTTATTTCAGTCTCTAGCAGAACCGAATTATTATTCTGTACGAACAACACTTACTTCTATTCACGAATAAAAAAGAAATCTTGAGTCAGTATTAATTCCAAAATATTAATCTACCAAACAACAATTCGATTCTGCTCCCCTAGTTGTGAATTCTATTTCTTGACTACAATATTCCCTTTTTAAAATGTAGATTCTATTATGCTTTATTTATTCCTATTGCGACGTATTACAAATCCTCCATTATTTCTAATACTCTCAAAATTAAGTTCAAGATTAGTAGTAGTTTTGTATTATGTATGTACTGTTATTTTCTACATTAGTTCACCCATAGATAAACTTTCATTCATCAATGCTGTTATTGCCGGATCAATATAGACGTTTCTTTTCTTTTTCTTTTTTGGTCCACTACAATTAGTGGAGCTGCTACTAGTAATATTTGCATCGCCATGCTTATTGTTGGTGTAATTTGTCGAACTTTCGTTCCTAAATCTGTCCCTCATCATTTCTTCCAATTTCCTTCCTGTTTCTGGGTGTTTTCGCATCTCGCCAATTTTGTCGCACAAGTCACTGAACAACTCGCGACCTTCCTCCATCCATCCATTTCTGCTTCCACTGTCTGAATCGCAGAATTTTTTTTGTCGCGGAATCGTGGCATCACCCTTTCGCCGCTGCTGGTTCACCCATACATGATGCTCATTGTAGATCAGTACCAATGCAAATGCTTCATCTGCTATAGTAAATATATCACTCAGCAAGTGCCTCTCCTTCCGTTGTTTGAAATTGGAATTTGTCGGATTGATTGCCGACATGATTCTTGTAACAAAATAATAAAAATCTTCATCTTCCGCGTCTTTGTATGTTCTGTATTGAGGGTTTAAAATACCTGTGTTTTCATATTCTGTGTCTTGAATAACTGCAACAGTACCAGGGAATGTGATAGGGACTCGACCTTTTCTGTAATCGTCTGTACGGAAGTATCATAAGTATCAACGGGCAGCATGTTAGTGTTGTCGGACCAAAAATAGATTCCAAAATTCCTAATTTCAACAACCAATTCTCCCACCCGTATTTACCTATCCAGTTTTTTCTCGCTAATGTTTGTGAGTTGTGCCTCAATGCAGTCAGTACTGTCCCTACTCGTTTCCTGTAAAAGGAACAGAATGCCGCAAGTGGAATATTTGGTGGCTTCATAACCGCACTTGCTCCAACAGCCCTTTGTATTACAAGCGCCGTTACCTTGTCATTGATAGGGAACTTCATGTTGGGGTACCAATGTTTTTTGACGTAATCCCTTAGCTGCTTCTCCACTCTTTCAGTCATATCACTCAAAGCCTTAAGCATATCGTTGTCTATTATAAGCCCATATTCGTCTGTAATTGTACTTACTGCTCGTTCTCTTGTGTCGCCGGCATTATCAGTCCCCTCTCCCTGCATGGTTGCCTCCGTTTGTTTAGGTACCATTACTACCTTTCCCACCCCTATATGTGGTTCCCTCTCTTGTTTCCGTAAGTGTTTTGCCACTTCCTCTGCCAATTTGTCATATTGGATATTTTTCATGACATGTTCGGCAACATCCTCTAAATTGTAGCATTCTCCGTTAGATGTTTTCTCTACCACATTGGTTTTTGTTCCTTCTTTCTGTTGGTTCGTTACTGTAGTGGTGGTTGTGTTGGTAATGGTCAGTGCTGGTTCGTTACTCTGGTTGATGGTGTTTTGTTCTTCCGTGTTTGTAGTAGTAGAAATTGTGTTGTCGGAACCATTTTTTTTACTGTTGCCCTTTGATGCGTTCATAGTTGTGGTATTACTGTTACACACTTTGTTAGTAATTGCGGTGTTTGTTTTCACTCTTTTTTTCTTACCGTTGTTGTCCCCTGTATTTTGATGATCACCGGGCCGGATGGTTTTGTTGTTTCGAAGGGTCTTCCCCTCGGATTTTTTGCTTCGTCGTGTCTTTCTGATAGCATTCATATTTTTTTATTTTATTTTCTGAATACGGTGTCGATCAAGAATCATGTGTTTCTTTTTGTGTGGTTTTGTGTGTGTACTAATAATTTGTTGGGTTGTGTACGGTGTTTTGTGTTGTGTGTGTTGTGTGTGTTGTGTGTGTCGTGTGTGTGTGTGTGTGTACGGTGTTTCGTGTAGTATGTGTACGATGTTTTGTGTGTAGAATTTTTCCGTGGGTTCTGTACTATGTTGTTTGCCCGAACATCTTCTGTGTGTTGTCTGGTTTTGGGCGCGGTGTTATATTTGTAGAAGTAGATCACGTACCTGTGCCAGCCACCCCTCCCGCGCCATAATTTTTTCAGAAGGGAAACATTTGATCACACTAAGGTTATGTATTTCAATCCTCTAGTCACATGTAGAATCTCGTAGACTGCTGCACCTAACATACCGTACTGTCTTGTGTGCCATTTGTATCTACAAACCACATCATTGTCTGTACTGTGTGTGGCAAAGTTGTTCCCAATATGCATTTAAAAGTTGTTCCCAACATGCATTTCGTAAGTCATGTGATATGCATTCATGGCCTGGTACAAAAACTTTGGTAGTCATTACCAAATGAGACTGTTTGTGCCCTGGAATTGCACCTAAAATACCCTCATCATGTTTGCCATTTTGAGAGTCAAACCACAACATTTTGGGCATTCTGAGTGGCAAAGTTGTTCCCAATATGCATTTGATGAGTCATGATAAATGTATTCATAGTTTTGACCGGATACTTTTGGAGTCATTACCCAATAAGTTAGTTTGTGCCCTAGAATTGCACCAAAAATACCCTCATGTTTGCCATTTCGAGAGTCAAACCACAACATTTACAGCATTCTGTGTGACAAAGTTGTTCCCAATATGTATTTGATGAGTCATGATGAATGCATTCATGGCTTGGACCAGATACTTTTTGAGTCATTACCCAATAAGTTAGTTTGTGCCCTGGAATTGCACCAAAAATACACCCATGTTTGCCATTTGTAGAGTGAAACCTTAAGATTTTGGGCATTCTATGTGACAAAGTTGTTTCCAATATGCATTGGATGAGTCATGCTGAATGTATTCATGGCTTGGACCAGATACTTTTTGAGTCATTACCGAATAAGTTAGTTTGTGCCCTAGAATTGCACCAAAAATACCCCCATGATTGCCATTTCGAGAGTTAAACCACCAAATTTTGGGAATTCTGTGTGACAAAGTTGTTTCCAATATGCATTTGATGAGTCATGCTGAATGTATTCATGGCTTGGACCAGATACTTTTTGAGTCATTACCGAATAAGTTAGTTTGTGCCCTTAAATTGCACCAAAAATACCCCCATGATTGCCATTTCGAGAGTTAAACCACCAAATTTTGGGAATTCTGTGTGACAAAGTTGTTTCCAATATGCATTTGATGAGTCATGATGAATGTATTCATGGCTTGGACCAGATCCTTTTTGAGTCAATACCCAATAAGTTAGTTTGTGCCCTGGAATTGCACCAAAAATACCCCCATGATTGCCATTTGGAGAGTCAAACCACAACATTTACAGCATTCTGTGTGACAAAGTTTTTCCCAATATGTATTTGATGAGTCATGAGGAATGTATTCATTGCTTGGACCGGATACTTTTTGAGTCATTACCCAATAAGTTAGTTTGTGCCCTGGAGTTGCACCAAAAATACCCCCATGTTTGCCATTTGGAGAGTCAAACCTTAAGATTTTGGGCATTGTATGTGACAAAGTTGTTCGCAATATGCATTTGATGAGTCATGATGAATGTATTCATGGCTTGGACCAGATACTTTTTGAGTCATTACCAAATAAGTTAGTTTGTACCCTAGAATTGCACCAAAAATACCCCCATGATTTCCATTTCGAGAGTTAAACCACCAAATTTTGGGAATTCTGTGTGACAAAGTTGTTCCCAATATGCATTTGATGAGTCATGATGAATGTATTCATGGCTTGGACCAGATCCTTTTTGAGTCATTACCCAATAAGTTAGTTTGTGCCCTGGAATTGCACCAAAAATACACCCATGTTTGGCATTTGGAGAGTCAAACCACAACATTTACAGCATTCTGTGTGACAAAGTTGTTCCCAATATGTATTTGATGAGTCATGAGGAATGTATTCATTGCTTGGACTGGATACTTTTTGAGTCATTACCCAATAAGTTAGTTTGTGCCCTGGAATTGCACCAAAAATACCCTCATGTTTGTCAGTTGGAGAGTCAAACCTTAAGATTTTGGGCATTGTATGTGACAAAGTTGTTCGCAATATGCATTTGATGAGTCATGATGAATATATTCATGGCTTGGACCAGATACTTTTTGAGTCATTACCCAATAAGTTAGTTTGTGCCCTGGAATTGCACCAAAAATACCCACATGTTTGCCATTTGGAGAGTCAAACCTTAAGATTTTGGGCATTCTATGTGACAAAGTTGTTTCCAATATGCATTGGATGAGTCATGATGAATGTATTCATGGCTTGGACCAGATACTTTTTGAGTCATTACCCAATAAGTTAGTTTGTGCCCTGGAATTGCACCAAAAATACACCCATGATTGCCATTTGGAGAGTCAAACCACAACATTTACAGCATTCTGTGTGACAAAGTTGTTCTCAATATGCATTTGATGAGTCATGATGAATGTATTCATGGCTTGGACCAGATACTTTTTGAGTCATTACCCAATAAGTTAGTTTGTGCCCTGGAATTGCACCAAAAATACCCCCATGTTTGCCATTTGTAGAGTCAAACCACAACATTTTGGGCATTCTATGTGACAAAGTTGTTTCCAATATGCATTGGATGAGTCATGATGAATGTATTCAGGGCTTGGACCAGATACTTTTTGAGCCATTACCCAATAAGTTAGTTTGTGCCCTGGAATTGCACCAAAAATACCCCCATGATTGCCATTTGGAGAGTCAAACCACAACATTTTGGGCATTCTGTGTGACAAAGTTGTTTCCAATATGCATTGGATGAGTCATGATGAATGTATTCAGGGCTTGGACCAGATACTTTTTGAGTCATTACCCAATAAGTTAGTTTGTGCCCTGGAATTGCACCAAAAATACCCCCATGATTGCCATTTGGAGAGTCAAACCACAACATTTTGGGCATTCTGTGTGACAAAGTTGTTCTCAATATGCATTTGATGAGTCATGATGAATGTATTCATGGCTTGGACCAGATACTTTTTGAGTCATTACCCAATAAGTTAGTTTGTGCCCTGGAATTGCACCAAAAATACCCCCGTGTTTGCCATTTGTAGAGTCAAACCACAACATTTTGGGCATTCTATGTGACAAAGTTGTTTCCAATATGCATTGGATGAGTCATGATGAATGTATTCAGGGCTTGCGTCCGAGGACCAGATACTTTTTGAGTCATTACCCAATAAGTTAGTTTGTGCCCTGGAATTGCACCAAAAATACCTCCATGATTGCCATTTGGAGAGTCAAACCACAACATTTTGGGCATTCTGTGTGACAAAGTTGTTTCCAATATGCATTGGATGAGTCATGATGAATGTATTCATGGCTTGGACCAGATACTTTTTGAGTCATTACCCAATAAGTTAGTTTGTGCCCTGGAATTGCACCAAAAATACCCCCATGATTGCCATTTGGAGAGTCAAACCACAACATTTTGGGCATTCTGTGTGACAAAGTTGTTCTCAATATGCATTTGATGAGTCATGATGAATGTATTCATGGCTTGGACCAGATACTTTTTGAGTCATTACCCAATAAGAAGTTAGTTTGTGCCCTGGAATTGCACCAAAAATACCCCCATGTTTGCCATTTGTAGAGTCAAACCACAACATTTTGGGCATTTTGTGTGACAAAGTTATTCCCAATATGCATTTGATGAGTCATGATGAATGTATTCATTGCTTGGACCGGATACTTTTGGAGTCATTACTATCCAATAAGTTAGTTTGTGCCCTGGAATTGCACCAAAAATACCCTCATGCTTGCCCTTTGGAGAGTCAAACCACATCATTTTTGGCATTCTGTGTGGCAAAGTTATTCCCAATATGGTTAGGGTTACATCCGGTTCGCAAATTCAGTAATTATTTGTTCGTATATGTGGACTTCTCGCAAGTTGTTTACCCCATGTACCAGCATTGTAGTGGGAAAAATGTGTAGGAAAACACGTACATTCAGTACTAGCATGTAGATTCAGTACTAAGAAGAAAATTCCAACGTTCGACCGTTCAAAAAATTCAAACGGATCACATTTGGAATTCGAACGTTCGAACGTTCGAACGTAACGTTCAAAAAATTCAAACGGATCACATACAGCACAGTACTAGCTAGCATGTAGATTCAGTACTAATTCCAAATTAATTCTAACGTTCGAACGTTTGAACGTTAAAAAAATTCCAACGTTCGACAAATTCGAACGTTCGAACGTTCAAAAAATTCAAACGGATCACATACAGCAGATTTTTGGTACCGTACGTACGTATGATTCTACACTTGTACCAAATCATGTAGAATTCTACATGATCTACAAGGAAAAAGAAAATCGTACGCGAAAAAAAAAAAAAAAACTCTCTCACACAAACACACAGTAATTTTATTTTCTACCTCGCGGCAAAAAAAATCACTTTTTCTCCATAATCTTACCCGACTTATTTGAGTAGAGTTGCTAGTAATTGGCACTCCGTCTGTGAACGTGGGATTCCACTTAATCCTGTTCAATGATCCCTTGATCGTTGATCAGCATTAGGCAGGTAATCCGTGCTCGAATATTTTAGTCTGAAATAACAGCCTTGTACTGGAAAAAGAATTAGCTCGCATTGGACAAGAGGTGGTTTGCTGGATAGATATTGTTTGGGTGCACACAAACATATACGTCTTGAAAGCAATAAATCTGCATCCATTGCTTCTATATCAACAGGCTCTTGGTACTGTTTTTCGTGACAGAGGAGTAAGAAGGCTGCAAATCAACTTCAGCAGCAACAACAATTTCATCGGGTCGATTGTCGGAACGTCGGAACAAGCAAAGGTAAGAATGAGAGAGATCGGCATCGGCATCCGCATCGGCATCGGCATATTGGTCTTCCACTCCACCGGCATTACTGATAATGTATTTCCTCTCTGTTTTTCTTCTTATTTTCATGATAGGACCGGATCAGAAGCAACGAATCAAAACCGAATCAGCGGATCGGAAGCAGCAACCATCGAATCCTCAGCAACGGATCGGAAGCAGCGGATCTAGGTGCGGTGATCGTCTTCCCTGTAGGTGCGGGGAATTTTCCTGGTTGGTGATAATTACGATTGGCATATACATTATATTATTCTGTTGTTATTATTTACTCTATGTACTACATCAATAGATACTCACCCATTTTGTTCAATTATCACCATGTATTTGAATAGGAACGGCAACGAATTGATCAGTGGGATTCATCCGGCAACGAATTGGAACCATCGAATAGAAGCAACCGGGAACGATAGAATAGAAGCAACCGGGAACAATCGAAGCGAAACCGGGAACCATTGAAGCAACCGGGAAGCAACCGGGAACCATTGAAGCAAGCAGCAACCGGAAACCATCGAATAGAGGCAGGGAACGATCGAAGCAAGCGGGAACCATCGAACCGACACCGGGAATCATCGAACCGCAACCGGGAACCACCGAAGCAACCGGCATTGGCAAACAACATCAACAAATCGACTGTATCAACAACGAATCAAGCGGGATCGATCGAAGCAAACGGGAACGATTGAAGCAAGCGGGAACGATCGAAGCAAGCGGGAACGATCAAAACAAGTGGGAACGATCGAAGCAAGTGGGAA
Organism: Pseudo-nitzschia multiseries; assembly: GCA_037355745.1. NCBI lineage: Eukaryota > Bacillariophyta > Bacillariophyceae > Bacillariales > Bacillariaceae > Pseudo-nitzschia > Pseudo-nitzschia multiseries. The sequence goes on along the minus strand of CM074788.1, from coordinate 14,934,679 downwards.
CGATCAAATAGAAGCAACCGGGACCCATCGAATAGAAGCGGGAATGATCGAAGCAAGCGGGAACGATTGAAGCAAGCGGGAACGATCGAAGCAAGCGGGAACAATCGAATAGAAGCAACCGGGACCCATCGAATAGAAGCGGGAAGGATCAAAGCAAGCGGGAACGATCGAAGCAAGCGGGAACGATTGATCCAACAACACCAATCGATCCAACAACACCAATCGATCCAACAACACCAATCGATCCAACAACACCAATCGATCCAACACCAATCGATCCGCAACGGCAAATCGATTCGTCGTCGACCCCAATTGATCCAACACCAATCGATCCAACACCAATCGATCCAACACCAATCGATCCAACAACACCAATCGATCCGCAACACCAATCGATCCAACACCAATCGATCCAACACCAATCCATCCGCAGCGGCAAATCAATTCGTCGTCGACACCAATCGATCCATCACCAATTGATCCAGCAACACCAATCGATCCGACACCAATCAATCCAACACCAATCACCCGGTGCAATGGGATTCAAAACAACAAAGCAATTGCCAGCAAAAGCAATCAAGCAAAAATCAAAGAGGAAACGTGGGAAGACTGAGAGAAAGAAAATGACTTCAAATTTTCTCGAAAACGCAGCACCATCATCAATCCACCAGACTTACAAACACTTGTCGGAGATAAAACCTAACAAGACAGCAGAAGGGGACAGGAATCGGCACCGAGATCCAAATGCAATTTTCAAACATATCGAGGAAATAGCATTGAAAACAGTTCACAAAAATGGGTTTCAAGGAAAATTCATGGCTACAAATTGGGGCCGGACCACAGTTGGAGAGAAGAAATATTCTTTGGCACAGGCTGTGTCTATTGACAGTTTCAAAACAGTGGATAGTACCGACAAGAAGTTTGTTCTAGCGTTCGCCGAATCAGAACCATCATTGAGAATCTTTGCTAAAGCTTCCAGACAATTCGCAAAACAACGTTTGGGTACCCCCAAAAATATAGAAATCACAAGAACATTCGCTGGGCAGATTGTTCAATCTAAACCCAAAATAGGCCGAGGAACCAAATGTGACAGTGTAAACAGTGGATATGCTATTATTGGGATGAGACCAAATCGATTGAAATCGGGAAATGGTGTGTACGTTTTCAAAAACAATGTGGACTCGACAACAAAAGCCAACCTTGAACAAAAAGCCCTACACATTGTGAAGGAAATGCAGCTTTGTTTAACTCCAATGTCCAAACTTGTCAACCTTGAAACGACTGTGATGAATGAGGTTGTTAATCGTACAACGCTGAATGCAATCGGCAATCACGTAACGGCCTTTTCTATTGGAAAGGATTATCACTCAAAAAGCCATACCGATGTCGATATGTTCTATACAAGGCTGACGGTTATTGCTCCAAAACATGTAAGTGATGACGAGGTGATTTATTATTTTGTCTTCCCCACGTATGGAGTGAAAGTTCCATTGAGATCGGGAGATACTCTATTGTTCAATCCATTAGTATTACATAGCTGTTCGAATCCCAAATTCGAAGGGTCTTATATTATGAGCGCCTATGTATCTCGCAAAACTGTGCTTAGAGCTAACCCTCTATAGTAATATTAAACAATAATTGAAAGTTAGCAGTTACATTCACCATTGCTACTCAATCGGAACTGCTGTCCGAGCTTTCGCTCTCTGAACTGTATAGAGAATCACTGGATTCGTTATCATTCAATGCCATCTCAAATGGTTCCAACTGGATGTCGTCCTGTAGTGTGCATGCATTGTACAAACATTCGTAAGACGGTGGTGAAGCAGCATTTTTGCTTTCAAAAAAAATTTAGCCATGAGATCCGATTTGATATCACTAGCCAATCGCAATTGGTAATACAGCCATCAAGTCCTTGCTCTGGAACAACTGCCAGCTCGGAATGGATAGTGTCGACATGAAATAGGTACAGTGAATTCATCAGGCGACCACGTTGGACAAATTCAGAAGCTGTTTTCCTAGGCACATCTTGAAACCGACGAGCCACAGCATACATTCCGTTTGTATCAATTGGATAGCCACCAATACTACTGTATGGCTGCTTCAAACTCTGTACAGTTAAAAAGCATACCAGATGGCACGGTATGAGCTTGGGATTGTTATTTAAATCAAAGTCCAATTTCATCAAACACCAATCCATCCATACGGAGTTCAGCAGAGAACTGTCCGATCTATATGAAGGATGCGAGCGAAATATAAAATTAGACCCACAAGCAACATCGAAACGATTGTGCTCTGTAACTCCACAAATGTGCGAAGGATTCTCCAATAAAGGTAGCACAGAATCACAAACAAAGTCGAGTATGTCAGAAGGAAAAAATGGTTTGCTTTTGTTCGTAGAACGAAGCCACTTCATTGTTGATTCCCCATTTTCGGTTCTCATTATATGAAAATGAGAACCGCCACCATCAGGTCGTTCAATTGGAGGAGGATCAGGCGGATGCAAGTTGAAGTGATATGTTGCCTGGCTTAGCATCATTTTCTCGGACTTTCGCTTTGCCGTTTGACCGATTAGTGATGCAGCATTACCTTGCGTGTTCTTGGAAGGAGCTTTAATCTCAGTTTTATGGTGAGACTCATTCGGAGCACTATCCCAGCCTGCGGGGCTACCCCATAAAGAGATATAATCTGGTAGGTGAAAGTACAGGTGATTCTTGATTAGTTTTGTTCCCATCCCTTTCCTGTGACATGTTGAGTTTATACAATTAATAAAGTGAACAATTGTTTTTGGGAGATTCTTTAAGGAACCATATTTCATTCGACCGTGTTTAAGAAATTCTTCCATTGATAGAATTAGCTGAATTACCTCTATCTGTTTCTTTACAAAACGATGGTCACCAATAATGTCAGATCCATGTTTGGAAACCATAGCGATCAGAAGAGAAATAAGCATTCCAGAGAAATCATGCCCTTCTTTCTTCGTAGTTGATAATAGCTGAGTCCCAAATTTGGTGCGAGGAAAATCTCTATCAGACTGGCGTGATAACAAACCACCGTACCGTTGTGCTAAATGGCCAATACTGTTAGCAACAGCCACACCGTGCTTCAAATTGGGGGCATAAACACATGGAACACTTCCGCGGAGCAACAATTCAATTGACTCGATGGCCCGTTTGGCAGTACCAAGCTGGTGCATGTGCAAACATTCACCGGGAGTTGCAAAATGAATGTTGTTCTGATTAGTACCAAAGCATAAATCATGAAATACATTCCTTATGTTGTGATGAGAGTTGTTTTTGAAGTTCTTATTGATATCGTTTAGATCTGTGCCGGGAAAACAATGGAAATCAACAGGTGACCACTTCTTTGTTGCAGGTTGAACAGAAGGAATGTTTATGTTCGGAGAATAACAGTTGCAGTGACGGCACATCCGCATGACACCCTTATTGAAGGAGCCGTATTTTCCACACAATTTATCGTGAAGTTCTGTGTCGCCAATAACATAGGCAATGGCAAATTTCATTTTTACCCTCCACTGTTGATTTGCGTACGGAAGATAATTCCATTCGATACCACCGTCTTCGTTACATGCGGCTTTGAAGGATCGAAACGCTACTTCCAAACCATTGTGAAGATTCTGAATTTTTTCCTTCGAAGTGGCAGGACGAGAGTGTCTGGTTGACTCCCATTCGGGGTCGGGATGGAAGTAAATAGTTGTCCATGCTTCAGGTCGAGAATGAGTCTCCACATTAAAGATACCAAGTGTCATGTTCAATGGTGTTAACGTAAGTCGTCCATGCGCATCCAAAGATATGCCGTCCATGTAAAATATAATAGGAACAAGAATTTCTGGCGAATTGGGATTGCAAATTTCTTTCCAAGAAGATTTCCACCACGAGCCGTGATGCAATTCTGAGATTACAGAATTAGGATTCAACTCAGGATTATTGTCGGGAGACAGAGGGGTGGAATAGTCGGGAAAGGAGAGGTTTTCTTCTATCATTAGCTGCTGGTCAGAAAGAAGAGAATAAATGGCATCCTTAAAAGAACGGACATACACCTGAGTGGGCTTATTATCAGGTAACCAATTCAGTATATGAGGATGAAATTTCATATCGGAGAGACCAAGATTGGATTGGAGATTGTCAAAAATTGCTTGCCGAGATCTAATTTTGGCATCGCAAAAATCAAAACCCGGTCTCATTTGACTTTTCTTTGCCCACTGGAAAATGGATTTGAATGTGTTCAGTGGCAATTTATGTCTGGCCATTAAATTCATGAGTTCCAATTCAGCAAGAAGATGAGGGGGCGGCGGTAGTTTTGTGTGGCTTTGAAATGCATCCTCTCTTTCGTTCAAATTAATGCTTTCATGAAAAGATGGTGGTGGAGGGGCGGGCTGAGCAGTAGCGACATTAACAGCAGAACCATTAGTGTGATCTTCTTCGTTGTCTCCACAATCAATGTTGTTGGTAGAATTGTTGTCGTTATTTTCATTTACGTCATCGTCATTGTCATCCTCGTCATCGGAATTGTCGATATCATTATTCAGCGGGAATGCATCTTCATCTTGAACAGCAGAAACAGCCATGTAAGATTCAATGGCGTTCCGATCCATTGGCGGTAAAAAGACATCATGTACAATCTGTTGGTTTAGAACAGAATGAAGACCCGTCGCTGACTGACTTGTGACAGTGTGTTGCTGGGAGAGATGGGAAGGGGGAACAGATGGACCGTTTTGTGTCATAGTCATCCCAAAATCAGACGGAGAATGTTGAACAGACGGCAAGGTAGACTGCACTTTGATAGAGGTGGAGAGGTTATAGATCTTTCGTTTAATTAGACCCTGACTATGGTAGAAATCCCGGCACTCATCAAGACAATAAAGATGTCTTCTTAGGCCAACGGAGACGTATTTCAAAGTACCCTGCTTGTTTGCCGTGGATTTATATCCTAAAAACTTGGAGTTTTTGCCATTCAGCGCGCAACAACGGCAGTAGAATAGAAGAGGGGTTTTCATAACAGGAGGCATGATGTTGCGGAGTTGTTTGAAGGAAAATATCAGTAGATGGGGTCGAAACGAAGGAGATCACAAAGATGAATCGTTGAAAGGAAAAAATTACATGTGTTACTTTGTGTGTGATGTGTTTTCTTGTACGGTAGATTTCCTTACTACCATACTTCGATTGCAAAAATGGTCCGTAAAGTAATTACTACTTAGTGATGATTGCAACATTCCTCGTACAATATGTTTAGTAGTGAACAGTACGTACAGTCAACTCCTTAAGAGGGTTAATACACAGCGCCGGACGGGTCAATCCCATCAGTTATTCCAAACATTTGTTGGCAGGCGTCAGTTCTTCCATAAGGTGCACGGAAATGTGAATCGAAATGGAAATCGTGGACAATTGCGTTGTTGATTATCGAAATGGAAATCGTGGAGAATTGTTTTGTTGATTGCGATCAAGTTGATTCCGACTTTCATGTACCCGTAAAACCAACTAGTACGCTATTTTGCATGAGTTATTACTAGTAGATACTAGTACGAAATCGTGGACAATTGCGTTGTTGATTATCGAAATGGAAATCGTGGACAATTGTTTTGTTGATTACGATCGAGTTGATTCCGACTTTCATGTACCGGTAAAACCAACTAGTACGCTATTTTGCATGAGTTATTACTAGTAGATACTAGTAATACATTATTTTTGCTAGTACTTCATCAATAATTGATTATTTCATTATCTTTCCGACGAGGAAAACAAATACCAACGTGTTAGGTGTTACTACTACCTAATCTTCGAATAGATAATCTACTCTACTGATACTACTAATACTAATCATCCAATCGACAGTCGAACCAACCATGGAGGGAATTTACAAACTACAAAAGGTGATTCAGGAACACCCAGCCAATCTCGAACAAGAACACTGGAAAATGGTTGTTTATCACAAGAAAGAGATTAATCGACACCAAAAAATGATTCGTAAGATTTGTGAAGAAAAAAGAAATGATCCAAATGTTAAAATTGAAAGCGTCGATCCTACTAGCAATGATCAAGTCGATCCGAATGTAACCAGCAGCATCTATCCACAAAGCGGGTTATTTGAGAGCGAACAACATTGGAGTGGCGATTCCAACGGTGTAGCTTCTGAAAATACAGCGGATCTTCCTGCCGTTAAACACGAACAAAACCCTTGAGTGCAATAGCCCGCCTGGGGTGGATTCGACTTGGAGTTGACATGGAGTTGGAGTTGGGATTTGAGTTGGAGTTGGAGGATTTGGGTCGGAGCCCATTATACCGGTATGGTGGAAACATGTTGAGAAAATGAAATAAGTCATTCGTGCACAAGTTGTACACAAAATAGTGCTTGTCACGAAACGAATATGATATCCTTAACCCTAAAATAGTTATTTTATTTGAGGAGTGACGAGATATTGTCTCAAAAGTAAAGGTGTGCGAAGCGCGAGGTATTTTAGTAGACACGCGACCTAAAAAGGTAGGAAATTTAAAAAATAGGGTCGAGAATTGTAAAAATAGCGCGCGATAGCCCGCGGGGGGTCGAGAAACAGTTCTCGGACGACTGTATCTTCTTTATCCATTCAACAAACCAATAACACTTCATGTTTTTTGTCATCCCTTCCAAACACGACAACCACCTCTCCGTACCTGTATTTCCTTAGCTAATCTTTTACTTAGTTTTCTTCATCCTTCCTCCTTTACCATTAGATTTCACCACATCGTCAATATCCTCCATGTGTAACCTTTGTTTTCCATTCAATTAACGAATCACACTTCCAGTTTTACGTCTACCCTTCATAACTCGACAACCACTACAATTTTTGTGACCACAATCGTTGCAAACTTCACCTTCGTTACGGTTCAGAATTTTCCGTAGATGGTACGACGCCGCCTTCTCTTCATCAGAACCTTGGTGATTACTAGCCATTAAGACAGTGTAACATCCTGCAATTGTAATTCCCGCCCCAACCTGTACGAGTGTGTCTTGTATGTAATGTCCTGTTGTTTGCACCTCCTCTGTTGATTGTGCTTCAAGCAACTCGGCGAATGGCAAAGACTCCAATGTTTCAGCCAATGTTTTCACCGAATCGACAATTACCCTTCTCATCGTTTCTAGGTTTTCAATGTTCGTCTGGTGATGGCGAATGTGCATACAACGCGAACCAATCTTTAACTGCAGTGCAGTCCAATTTACTTTTGCTATGAGTCTGTCGATTGCCTTGTTTCTTTTGTTCTCTTCTCTCACTGCTGTTGGAAAATTATGACATGTTGGATATGGATTGTTCACATCATAGCTGCTATCACTACTGACATAACTGTCTTCTTCATCTTCATTTGTGTTGTTTTGTGTATGGTTATTACCTTTCCTACCGGCTCCTGTATGGTTGTTTTCTTCCATTTTCTTCGTGTTTGACGTTAACAATTGGGTCATACCGTTATGTTTGCCATTATCAGAGTTGTGGTTTGTTTTCAATCTTTTTTGATGGTCTGCCTTTCCCGAACTCATATTGCTGGTTTCTTTATCACTCTTCCCCTCATCTTCGGTGCCTAATTTTCGGTCATACACCACAGTCTCCTCCGTACCATCATGTAATCCCTGGAGAGCTTCCATTTGTCCATCGAAGTGGATTTGTTGCTGTTCCATAGCGCCACACTCCTTTTCCACGCACTCTGGAAGGTCACTAGCAGGTATTTCTTGGCGATCTAAACAGGATCGCCCAGTGCTACATGAACCGGTGGAATGACCCGTCGGACTCCCAATTTCTCCTGAAGACTGTTGTACATTAATTGAGCCCAATGCCTTTGTCTGTGATTGTGGTATAGCAGTAGTTTTGTTCGTTAGTATCATTGTCCTAGTTTATAATAGCTCATTGTTCCCATCAATTCTCCATCTAATTTCACTTACAATCGGCATTTTATTTTTGTTTACTGTGGTTGCTTTTGATCATTTACTAAAATACGAAATACAAAATATGATGAGTGATTAGTCACCAAATGATGGGGTAAATAATGTACGAGTACCTTTCTCCACGCCTTTCTTACCTTATCATTTCAATTATGATCCCACTACATTACACGATCCATTGGCATTCTGGCTCGCTTTATTTGTCCATATGTCATCCATTTTTTTTCATGACAGTATAATTGATGCAACAGTCACACTGTCTTGTTAGTCCGCAACGGATCACTGATTCATCCTTCTTAACAAAATGATATTTCCCAAAACAGGCGCCAACCGCCCATATCATAGTATTTATTCTTCCGTTGAACTCATACTTAGCGATATGTTTACAAACATTCCCTCTGGCTTGCTTCTATTACTATGGCTCCTTTGTTTCTCGACTGAACTCATGTTACAATATTTCTCCTCACAACATCAGTTCCATAGATTGACAATTGCAGACGCCGCCAAGGAAGTATGGATGTTGACTCACCATCAACCATGGAGAATGAGGTCAATGATGACAATCGTCCTCTACCATCAACACCTACCACTACCGGTCTTGCTTGGAACGAAGCTACCTCATTATTTGTCAATACAGGAGACCTCTCTCCTGTTACTGCAGGCATGTTTCTCTCCCTTGCCGCTGAGGGTGACAATACCACATCCACCAATGACTCCGTGTTGCCTGATCGGGCATTACTCATTCAGCGCCATCGTACCATTGAAAACCTATCAATTGCATCACCGCGAAAGCAGATATTCAAGAATGCTGTGTCTTCAGCTTATGTAAAGAACAAAAAACAACAACTGCATTGCGACCATGAACTTCAACCATCTTCTGGTTTATTGTCGGCTAGGAAACAGTTATCATTTTTGCCACCCACTAATTCAACAGCCCCGAAGGCTAAGGAACAAAGCAGTCCGCCAAAACCCTGTCCCTCAGTTTGTGTTGGTAAATCAATGGATCCACCAAAAAGTAAAACTAAGAATAGTTTGAAACCTCGTAGGCCGAACTTCAATTGGAAGACTGCCCCATCGCGTACTTTTGAGAATCTTGAAAAAGCTCGATCCTTCATAACAACCAATTATCCGTTGCTTCGCAAAAGGTCATCGAAACCCAATGCGCGCTACCTACCCAACAGGACTACCCATGAATATCAGTGTTTCGTTGCCAAAACTCAACGAGGTTTTTGTCGTGCACACTTAGAGGAAAGAATTGGTCAATGCTTTGCACTAAAGGTGAACATTGTTGGTGATTGTGCATGCGGTGGTGATGGAACACTAAATGGTAGGGGTGTCTCTCCCCAAGATGCGCTGGTTCTGAACTCTGTTATGAAAGATAATCCCAAGCTCAAACCCAAAGCGATGGCAGGAGAGGTTCTTAAAGCTCTTGTTCAAGAAGAGAGTCCCTCGGTGTCATCTCCTGAGTTGAGGTCCATGCTTGCAAACAAACTAAAGAACAAGATAAAACGTCAGTTTATAAGAGAACGGATGTTGGGTACCAGATCCTCAAATGTCACTAACCTTAAAGATCTTTTTGAAACCAAGCAAATGATGGGATTGACTTTACCACAGCATCCCAATCCATCAATCCAGTCGGAAGACAATTTAAAACAATGGGGATCATCTCTATTTGACAAAGGATACTTACGCGTTGCACCCTGTGATGGGATCTCTAACATCCGTTCACAAGCATATAATTTGATGACAATATTGCATTCAACCAATTCCATGCCCCCAAACAATGCTAGCAATTCTGAGAAAAATCTTTATGCACATCTTCAAAAACTCCAAGGGCAAAGTAAGAAAAGCGATGACCGGGTTTGGGACAAGATTGTTTGTTTTTCTTCTTTGTCTCTATTGTACAATGTTGTCCGATGTCGAATCTTAAGCTACCAAGTAACAGCATCTGCAGATGGATTTCATGGAACCTGCTCCAACGACTGGCATGTGTTGACATTTGGAGTCTTTGCGCCCAAGGAAGATGGATCACAGTCATACCGCCCATTTCTCTTCATTCTTTGCCCAAGTGAAAAAGAAATTTACTTCACTGCAGGACTCTTGGTTCTTGTCCGTTTCATCGATGGACTCTTTGGTGTCCGTGACTTTAATTTCGAAGGAGGAATAGTAACGGATCACACCAAAGTATTTGTAACTCCGTGTACAGTTCCATTCCCATTCTCAGTGAACTTACAATGCTTCCCTCACATTCACCGCAAATTCCTCATTGGCAAAGCAAACGGTGATTATAGCACACACAGTATGGACAAGAAGTGGTTTCAGGGTTCGGCAGCGAGTGATGTACAAAGCCTTTACCAATGCATTTCCAAACCAATGTTTGACACACTTGCCAAATTAACCAAAGAGTCTTGGTTGGCTCGTGGTGAAAAAAGGCTAGTTGAGGTTTTTTTCAAATCATATATTAACAAAGAATACTTCAACGTGTGGTATGTTGGATCATCGGGTATTGCTGGATGCATTCCGCAAAATCAAGCAAATGAAAGGGCAACATTAGAGTTGAAAGGGACCTCCAAATTTGATGGTCTATGTGCTATTGGGAAAAACATAGGATCTATGCTCACAGAAGAACTTCCGAAGGCTATATACATGATGTCTCTCCAACGAACAAGTCTTTGTCGCACATTCCCAATACTAAACAGTAACCGAATCTTCAACAAGAAATCCAACTTTCATATAAAGTTCGCTCAGTACTGTTCTTTGGTTGACAAGCAAATCGACATAAGAACTGTCACTGAAGGTACTCCCATACGGTATCTCAACAGCGAAGATTCCCTTGGAAAAATGGTTACTGCTACCCGAGTTGAAACTTACGAGAAATCTGTTGCTGGCACCAATAGTCATCTGTTTGTGCATTCCGAACGACATCTTTACATTGACTCGGTTCACAGTTTATGCAAAGTGAAGTGTTCCAGAATGGGTATTTCTTGTGATGGAACAATGCAGCAATTTTATGAGGGATCATGTGTTGCGTATCTAGAGAGCCGTTGTTGTGTTCACGCCGCTTACCTCCAGTATGGAAAGTCAACAGAGATGAAACAAATGCTGACTGCCGTTCCAAATAGTAGACCTCGTCGAACCAAAATTGGACGTGGAGTAGGGTACAAAGGAGAGTTCATTCAACTTCTTAACCAGACCGGTACCAATATGCACAATGCCACTAAATGTCTCATCAACAACAACGTAAAGAACAACTTCATGCGCAGTATTGCTAATAACCCAGCAATATCAACACTTGTTGTCAAGTTCAACATTCGTCAACGTAACCGATCATTTGTTGACAAGCACATGTCATTGGTCAAAGAAGCGCTAAAACATTCATGTGATATTGCTGATGTTGCTAATCAGATGGTGTCGAATCCCAGTATGTTGGATGATCGTAATTTCATGACTCAGGCGATGCATTTGTCAAGGCAGTACTCTATAAGTGTGGAATCATTAGACAGAGCTATTCGTTAGATGGATGATATGACAAGTCAATTTTGTCATGTTTGTATGTGATGTGGATAAAACTTACATAGTTATTAGTTAATGTTACTATTATTTGAAATACGTAGATACATTATTCGATGCCTACGAAGCTTAAGCCCATTACCGGATTCATTGTAACCAAATAGTTTTTGTATAGTCTGGAAAAAAGGTTAATGTTAGGTTCCAATAACGGCAGAGTGTTCACACAATATAAGAAGTTCTTCCACTTACCCTTCAATATGTTTGCATGATTCATCATTCAATATTCGAAACATACAGCTAGGTTTCTGTGTCACCTCCCAGTAAGTTCTATCCATTGACTTGTGAAGAGCAATTCCATTCTGTTGTTCAATTTCAAACAATAATGTGTCCTTGACAAAAACATCCTTTATATTCAATTCACGGTGACCAGTAGATTCACATCCAAGTGTTTCCATGCATGTTCGAAGATATATAGGTAAATGGAGAGACTGTGACGCAAACTTCATCATCGTATCTAGATTGCAAACTGGAACTGGCTTGACATTAGAACTTGCTGTGTCTCTCATAGTTGGATTCAAGAAATGATTGAATGAAGCCGTTCCCTTTGAAGGAATGTTGAGTTGAAGCAAATGAATACCACTGTCTGGCAGTGCCAAACCAATCATAATTGTTAACCATTGGGATAGGTAAAATCCGCCAAAATCAAATCCACTGATACCAGATGATGATTGAATCCATTTCACAGCACTTTCCATTTTTGTATGTATTACATCAATTGGTAGATCTTCTGCATGTTCAACACCGCATTGTTTCAATGCATTCATCCAGCATATCAAATCATAACCAATGTACAATATCTTTGAAAGCCTCAAATCAACAACATCTTTGTTGGTAGTCACAACCAACCCATTGGAGTCACAGTATGAGGTACAAAATGCATTCCATTTTCGATTGGAACTGCATTGAAACCTCGGCTCAATTCCTCCCTGATAAACACCTTCCCCTAGCAACCTTGTAGAACTGTCGGCAAATTGGTACCATGGGTGAATTTCACTCATAGAGTACTGAAAGTCAGACAAGATTGTATATACCATGACTGGTGGGCTGTTGTAGAATGATGCAATGAAACTCAACTCGATCATTTGATCGAATGATAAGTGATCCTTGTGGTTGTACATTGAATGTAGCATGGTGGACATCGATATAGTTCTTGAGGCACCAACTGGAAGCAGCAAAATTTCTCTCACAATTCCTGTGCCGGTTACAAGTTCGCAATTCCTCCATGGCAAAGATGAATGAAGAAACAAATCTTTATAATCAAATGGGTTCAGAAGAAAGCTCGTATGTAAAGGTTTTCCTTCATATTGATTCCATACATGGCGATACTGTGCAGTGAGGAAGGATTTGTACCTTTGTATGTGCTGGACAACACGTTCTAACTGATGCTTGTGTGGAAATTTACTTGAACAACTTCCCCGAAAATTACACAACATTTGGAACAAGTAAATTCTACCCTCACCATCTTTAAGGTACCAATTGCCTGCCACAGTTTGGGAATAGGCATAAGTAGAGTCATTCAGTGTGTCTCGATGACGCTTACCCTGGCAAGGGTAGGGGAAAACCTGTGATACAACCAGAGTGACACAGTGAAATAGTGAGCTTCTTGCTCCCATTGCATTTCGAAAAGGAATGCCAAATTGCTTGTCACGTGAGAGATGTCCACCAAGAGGGCATCTTTTGGCAGTCATTTGAATATCCTGTGCTAAGTGCCAAAGAAAGTCCATCATTCTAGCAACTGTTGCTTTCACAACCACTGCATCATCTCCTAACACATCAAACTTGTCTGTGTTTTGAATGATACCTGTTCCAAAGTGAATTCCAATCTCCACAATTCTATTATCTCTTGTACGCCGAGCATCAGGAATGCATGGTGATTTCCCATGGAACAAGACAAATCGAAACAGCTTGATAAGTTCACCCTCAAAATATGGTTGACACCGTTGATATATTGCAGACCCTGGTCTTACCACATTAAGGATGTTGAGTGGATCAAGTCGTTGAAGAACAGATGAAGGAATTTTGATCAAGTTTGAAGCTGAGAATTGGTCTGTCAATTCAGAACCTTCACAACCAATGGACCTCCAATGATCATAATTAACCAACCCACATGCTGAGTAGAAATCTGGATTGGAGAATGACATTTCATGAATGTGGTCCAGAGCACAGATGCATAAACAAGAATGTACACGGCATTGTTTGAGGTAGTTACTGGGAGCTATTATGAGAGAATCCCAGTGTTCAAGTTTGTGGGTGGTAGTAAGCTGATGGAAGGATAAATCCTGAAGTGAATGATCAGTGTCAGATGGAGAAACTGTGTCAAGTAATACTGTTGTTGATTGAACAATTAGATTTGGATGGTTGGCTTCAATGACAGATTCCTGATGATGTAGATGTGGCAATCCAACTGTTGGTTGTAAAACAATTGAAGAATTGTCCTGAAGGGGCATTTGCGATGACCGACTTGAATAGTTGCTGGTAGACTTTCGCTTCCTCATTTGGAAATCAGGTGATAAGAGTTTATCCACTTTCAAATGCATTTCCTCCTGTGCTTTCAACTCCAGCCAAAGTTTGAACACTTTGTAACGTGCAGTTTGAAATTTGAATTCAACTGATGCCTTCTTGGTATTATATTTCACCTGCCTTGTTCGAAAAGCATTGTTTGCAAGAGAAGAAAAGGATTCGTAAATGGTGTGAGCTATAGTGTCATTATCCAATGATGACACACGAACTTGCATTATCTTTGACAATTGCACATGAGATTGTGGTATGCACTGCGGAATGATAAAGTCTTTGGTCAAAGACTTTACATCATCAACACACTTGAAAACCAAACAAGTATGAGCAAGGAGGGTGACATATGAAGGCCTTTCAGGACACTCAACACAAGTATCAATTAAAAACTGCATGGGGACTTCCTTTTACTTTCTTTTTCTATGCCCTGTTGCATAGACGTTTTCTTTAATCAAGATAACTTTGTAAATCACTTCATACAACACAAAACCAAGATGAATATGTTGTAAACAAAACCAAATACATTTGCGAAAAGATTTAGGCAAATGAAACCCTTGCATTGCTACGCCTTCAATTGTCAAGTCACCATCATCAATGGGAAACTCCTGATTGGTTGAAACAGAGTTCCTACGAATGCTGTGCATAGTGCCAGCTTCAGCATCCTCCAGCAGTCTGTAGAGAAGGCACAGTGACGCTTCCAGTTTTGCAACCAAGTTCTCAGGAGCTTGAGACGATTGTGCAGAAGGAACCACATATTGAACACTAAATGAACGAGTACCATAATTCCCCTGAACTTCCCAAGTTCTAATGTTTTGAAAGAAATCAACCATAGAAGTGGAATTGGAATTCTTCTGCAAAACAATAGCACAATTGTAGGCATCTTGGAAGAAATGAATCTTTCGTTTGGCTTGTCTTGACCACCTGTGCAATATGCCAAAGACACCCAGGGAGGGAAGGATGCTGATCATGACTTGTTGAGATTTCATTGCAGCTTCCTTTCTTTCTTTTCTAGTGAGGTTGTCTGGTGGACAAACAACATTTGCAAGAGCAGCATAGAAAGGTGTATTCGGTCTCAGATGTGGGAAATATTTCTTGACTGTGACTAAGAAGTCGCAGTAGCGAACTTTAGTTGGCCGACAGGAATCATCTTGTGGAAACAGAATGCATAGAGCATGGGGAAAGAATTCTGTGGTGGCAGACCGTACTTTGTAAAGAAAGATTGCAGGATTGACAATCTTAGGGCGACCACAGACTATGCTTTTGCTTGTTGAAGACATGTTTGATCCAAACTAGAAGCTGATGCGAAAGTGGAAGCTGCTGTCGAAGTGGAAGCTGGTATTGAAGTGGAAGCTGGTATTGAAGTGGATGCTGGTTTGGAAATGGAAGCTGCTGTCGAACTAGAAGCTGATGCAAAAGTGGAATCTGCTGTTGAAGTGGAAGCTGGTATTGAAGTGGATGATGGTTTGGAAATGGAAGCTGCTGTCGAACTAGAAGCTGATGCAAAAGTGGAAGCTGCTGTTGAAGTGGAAGCTGGTATTAAAGTGGATGCTGGTTTGGAAATGGAAGTTGCTATTGAACTGGAAGCTGCTGTCGAACTAGAACCTGATGCAAAAGTGGAAGCTGCTGTTGAAGTGGAAGCTGGTATTGAAGTGGATGCTGGTTTGGAAATGGAAGTTGCTATTGAATTGGAAGCTGCTGTCGAACTAGAAGCTGATGCAAAAGTGGAAGCTGCTGTTGAAGTGAAAGCTGGTATTGAAGTGGAAGCTGGTTTGGAAATGGAAGCTGCTACTGAATTGGAAGCTGCTGTCGAACTAGAAGCTGATGCAAAAGTGGAAGCTGCTGTTGAAGTGGAAGCTGGTATTGAAGTGGATGCTGGTTTGGAAATGGAAGCTGCTGTCGAACTAGAAGCTGATGCGAAAGTGGAAGCTTTTGTTGAAGTGGAAGCTGGTATTGAAGTGGAAGCTGGTTTGGAAATGGAAGTTGCTATTGAATTGGAAGCTGCTGTCGAACTAGAAGCTGATGCGAAAGTGGAAGCTGCTGTTGAAGTGGAAGCTGGTATTGAAGTGGAAGCTGGTTTGGAAATGGAAGCTGCTACTGAATTGGAAACTGCTATCGAACTAGAAGCTGATGGGGAAGTGGAAGCTGCTAATGAATTGGAAGCTGGTTTGGAAGTGAAAGCTGCTAATGAAGTGGAAGCTGCCGTTGAAGTTGAAGCTGGTATTGAAATGGAAGTTGCTATTGAATTGGAAGCTGCAGTCGAACTAGAAGCTGATGCGAAAGTGGAAGCTGCTGTTGAAGTGAAAGCTGGTATGGAAATGGAAGTTGCTATTGAATTGGAAGCTGCTGTTGAACTAGAAGCTGATGCGAAAGTGGAAGCTGCTGTTGAAGTGGAAGCTGGTATTGAAGTGGATGCTGGTTTGGAAATGGAAGCTGCTACTGAATTGGAAGCTACTGTCGAACTAGAAGCTGATGGGGAAGTGGAAGCTGCTAATGAATTGGAAGCTGGTTTGGAAGTGAAAGCTGCTAATGAAGTGGAAGCTGCCGTTGAAGTTGAAGCTGGTATTGAAGTGGAAGTTGCTATTGAATTGGAAGCTGCTGTCAAACTAGAAGCTGATGCGAAAGTGAAAGCTGCTGTTGAAGTGAAAGCTGGTATTGAAGTGGAAGTTGCTATTGAATTGGAAGCTGCTGTTGAACTAGAAGCTGATGCGAAAGTGGAAGCTGCTGTTGAAGTGGAAGCTGGTATTGAAGTGGATGCTGCTGTCGAACTAGAAGCTGATGAAGAAGTGGAAGGTGCTGTCGAAGTAAAAGCTGCTATTGAAGTGGATGCTGAATTGGAAGTGGATGCTGCTATTGAATTCGAAGGTGCTGTCAAACTAGAAGCTGCTATTGAATTGGAAGCTGCTGTCAAACTAGAAGCTGCTATAGAAGTGAAAACAAATGGGGAAGTGGAAGATGCTGTTAAAGTGAAAGCTGGTTTGGAAATGGAAGCTGCTACTAAATTGGAAGCTGCTGTCAAACTAGAAGCTGATAATGAATTGGAAGCTGCTGTTGAAGTGGAAGCTGATCTTGAATTAGAAGTTGCTATTGAATTGGAAGCTGCGGTCGAAATAGAAGCTATAGTATTTCCAATCCAACTTCTTGTTAATGGTAGGATTTGTACACAGCGATGTCGGAAAAGAAAAACTTGCAACAGTAGGTCAATGGACTCGTCGCGCTGCAAGAGATCTCTGTTTCGATTGCTCGTTCCGATTGCTCGCTTGACTGAAGGATTGCTCGTTCCGATTGCTCGCTTGACCGAAGTTCGATAGTATTTCCAATCCAACTTCTTGTTAATGGTAGGATTTGTACACAGCGACGTCGGAAAAGAAAAACTTGCGACAGTCGATCCAATCGATCCGTATTTCGATTGCTCGCTCGACCGAAGTTCAATAGTATTTCCAATCCAACTTCACGTTAATGGTAGGATTTGTACTCAGTGCCGTCGGAACTGAAAAACTTGTGACAGTCGGTCAGATTGAGATTCTTGGTAGATAGACGAAATGACCGAACGAAGGTGCGGCCGTGTCGAATGAGAGAAGGTTCGAAAGGGCCGTCGGAATGATCCGCGAAGGTGCATAAATAACCGAAGGAATGTTCCGACCGGTGTGAAAGGTAGTGAATAAAGCAACTATCGTAGGATGAGTTGCAGTCTGTTAGTTTGTTTGAAGTGGTGCTTAGCACAATCAAATGGGCGTCGATGGTCCTTTATGGGGATGATGGACGCGGAAGGGAAAGTATGGATGGGTGATTGCAATCGGCACAGGGAGCTAAGCACACAATTGCCTCTGGTGTTAACCGTCAGTTGAGGTGCTGATCGGGCAGAGATAGAGTTGCTGGTCTTCTGTGGTCGTCGTCGGACGATGACTGGATTACCATGTTCGATGGAAGAGATAATTGGTAGGTGTTGTGTTGATTTTGGTATTTCGATTTTGGTATTTCCTGTACCAATAGCAGTAGGGATTTGGGAGTAAAATTGTCAGTACTTAATTCTACAGCTATTGGTACAGAAAATACATATTAAAGGAGTATCACGTGAAAATCCAAATGCAAATTCGCTGTAACAAGTGTGTACATTGTCATTTTGTGTTCCGGTAGGTAAAGGTAGTACTGAATTTTAAAAAAGAACAATGGTTCATTTTTTTGGTCCCGAGGAATCTGGAGAACAGAAGACTATGATCCTACCTTTTGTAGGTATTGTTGTAGTTGAAAAGTGTATGGTAAAAGTGTATGAATGTACCAAAAAAAGTGTGAGATTGACCCGGTACCGTACGGAATGAATGAATGAGACCCAAATGAATGAATGAGACGCGAATGAATGAGACGCGCGGTCTGTTTCTACTGTCGTATGCCTCTAGAAAAAGGTACTAAAATAAGGTTTATGTAATGGTTAAAAACTAAGATTGTGAGCTAGCTCCCCTGTCAACTACTCCGAGGAGCAGTTGGGAGCTTGTAACAGTAAACAGGTGTTGAATCGAAATTCAACGTACTTGTACATAGAGAAATTGGATATGCTCTTCATCCAGTCTTCAATATTGAAGGCCAGCTGGTGTGGCATTGATGCTGATGTCAGATTCCAGATTTTCTTGAATCCTGGGTAATTTCAATCGTGACCGTTTGGAATACCACACTCTTCTCCTTCTCGTACAGGTTCGGTTGGTGGCACAGAATTTTGTTAGTTGTGTGCTGCGACCAGTATTCCTTAGATAAGAAATTTTTAATTGGCGTGATATGGTTTCAGATTTCGAATGTTCATATGTTGGATAACGTGATTTCTTAAGAGAAAGGAAACTGTACCATTGATGTGGATTTGCTGGATAGTATACGGGCCTTTGCTTCTTGCATCGAAAGCTCCAGGAATTTGCTTTTCATTTTTCACCATAATTTGGTCTCCTACACTGTAATCATGAATCTTCCTGTGGCTGTTCTCTTTCATAGCATTCTTGTCAATTTGTACTTGTCTTTTGTTTCTGACCATGGCCAAATCAGTGATTACAGGAATTGATAGGAACATGTCTCTGTGGAATACAAGGGCTCTGGGCGTGATTCCGAAGGTCTTGTTGATGGTGGATCTAACTGCAAACTGAGCTGATGTGAAGACACTATCGATTATGTATGTGGCTTCCTGAAGAGTTTGAGGAGGGTTGGTATTGAGCTCTGTTCTCATTGCCGACTTCATTGTATCATGGACTCTTTCAAGTACGGCATTGGATTGTGGATTGCGGACAGAGCAAACTTTGGCTTTGATTCCAAGGTTGGCAAGGTGGAGTTGGAAGTCATTGCTCATGAAGTTGGTTCCTTGGTCGATGATGCAATTCACTGGTTTGGGATATTTGGAGAGCCAGCCATTGTCGAGGGCATGGACTGCCATGAGGCCGGTTGAATTTACTTGTGGGGCTGAAATGATTTCAAGGAGGTTGGTGCACATGTCCATGATGGTGAAGCCATTGAAGGAAACTGTTCCATGGCCAGGGATCTTGATTTTCCAGGGACCTACTCCATCGATTGCAATTGTATCCCAAGGGACGTATTGGTGTTCTTTGGTAGGGAGTTGTCCATGGCTTTGGTGGCTATTCTTGTATCTTTGGCACGCGTCACAAGTTCTGCAAAAGGAATTGATTTGGTCCTTCAAGTTTGCGGCGTATATGAATTGGTTAATGGTTCGATACAATCTTTCTGCGCCGGCATGGCCAAGCACATGGTGGTAGTATTTGATTGTGGCTTGCACTCGATTTGGAGGGAGTACAATTTTCTGTCGACCGTTGGAGTCTACAACTTTCAAGTCGGTGCCATTGAAGTTTGCAGTTGTGTATCAAGGATTGGTAGAGATATCTACATTGGCCGCTTGATCTTGGGTGAGTTGGTCGAAAGCTAAGGGGTACATGGGGATGTCTTCTGGGTAGTTAAGAAACAGTTCAGAAAGAGAGAGAAGGTCGGAGTCCATTGAGTCATAGTCAATTGTGGAGCCGGTAGTTTCAAGTTCCGAGTCATCATCTGTTGGATCGGGAGCGGGAGCGGGAGGACCGAAAAACTCCTTCTTCTTCTCAGCAGTGTCTTGCTCGAGTGGGAGCCTGAAGAGCGCATCAGCAATGACATTGTCTTTGCCTTTGACGTACTTGAATACTGGGGAAAATTCTTCAAGAAGCATTCTCCAAGTCATAATTCTGTGGCTTGTAAGGTTTTGCCGGGTTAAGTTGATGTGGTCTGTCCATACGATGATTTCAGCACCCCAAAGAATGGTGCAAAATTCCTTGAAGACTTTGACAATGTAGAGCATCTCTTTATTGACCATTGGGTATTTCCGTTGAGCGGCGTTGAGTTTTCTGGAGAAGCAAAGGATGATTTTGCCATCTTGGAGGATGACAGCTCCGAGTTGGTAGTCAAAAGCGTCAGTGTAGACATGGAAGGGCTTGTTTGGATCAGGAAAGGCAAGGAGGATATTGTTGGCAATGAGGAACTTGGCTTTGTTGAAGGCTTGGAGGAGTTCCGGAGTTGGAGATATCTTCTTGCCTTTGGCTCTTCTGGAGAGGTTGGTAAGGGGTGCAAGGACTTCAGCCCGCTTGGGATAGAAGTTGCAATAGAAGTTAATCATCCCAACAAAGGATCGAAGTTGGGTTGTTGTTGAGGAAAAAACAAGTTTCAGGATAGGAGAAATCTTGTTCCGATTGGGTCTGATTCCATCATGAGAGATGATGTGGCCAAGCCAAGGGGCTTGCGATTGAAACCAGTGGCACTTGGAGGGCTTGACAGAGAAGTTGTGGGACTTCAGTAAGGAGAGGACAGAAGAGACTGATTTACAATGGGATTCGAGTGTATCTGAGAAGATACCAATGTCATCGATGTATAGTACTTCAATATCCTTCAAGTGTAGGAGCATCTGTTCCATACAGCCTTGGGCCCAACTTGGAGAGTTGAGGAAGCCCATTGGCAATTGAAGCAGTCGGTATTTTCCAAATGGAGTAACAAGGACACAAAAGCCAGGTGGAGGCTTTGTCAAGTTTGAAGGTGTGGAACTGCATACTAACGTCAATAAGGGTGACATATTTGAAGCCTCTTTGTCTGTGGAAGATATCTTGGAGCTTTGGAATGGATAGTGCAGTTTCTTGGTGACTTTGTTGAGTTCTCTAAAGTCACTGATAAGTCGACAGGAGCCATCTGGTTTTGGAACTACAAAGGTTGGCATTCCCCATTCAGTGGCGTAGCAACATTCAAGGATGCTGAGCTTCACCTGCCGATCGATTTCTTTCTTCACTGCTTCTTGTTGGTGCAGTGGAATGGAATATGGCTGTTTTACATGAAATGGAGTTGCGCCTTGCTGGAGATCAATGTGGAATGTTTGATTAGGGAAAATACCTAATTCTTTGTCATTCAACCCTTCAAAAAGTTTTTCATTTTGAGGGAGTATTGGTAACAAGGCTTGTTTCTCATGGTAGGAGAGATGGTTTTGCTCAGTGACCAACTTGTGGAGGTTGGTTTTCTCATACTTGGTGGTGCCATCCACATACGATTGTTGGATAGCTTGGTTAGAGTAACTTTCTGCAACGGTGTGTGGTTCTGCAGACATGACCCTGTGGAGCAAGGATTTGTTGTTAAAGTAATTTCGAGGGTGAAATTGCATGGTTTTCTCATACCATTCGATGGTGCAAGTTTCAAAGTTCATCTTCATTCCAAGGTCTCTCATGATTTTCCTTCCAATAAGGAGTTGGTAGTTGATATTCTGAGAGACTACAAAGCACTTGATTTGTAGGACCTTCATCGAATAGGATAGTTCTGGAAATACAGTGTTCTCCAAGGTCACATAGTGGTTGCAAGTGGTTTTGCCATTTGTTGTCTTCATTTGGATTGGTTGGTCTAGAAGGTGCTTCTTGATTCCGGAGGGAATTGCTGATTCCACTATGAGGTTGTCGGTTGATCCAGAATCAAAGAGAGTTTTCAAGTAGTACTTGCCAAGGGATCCGTTGATTGAGTTGCAGACACTCACTGTGGTTTGAGCAAGGTCAACATCCGCTTTTCTGGGAGCAACCTCTTGCTTGTTGTTGTCGGAATCGGTGTTTTCAGAAGGAAATCTTTGAAGATCCGAGTTGTAATATTCTTCATCAATGTCCATGTCTACATGGAAGAGATCCGGCCAAGGAGTTGCAGGAATGGTAGTTTCGTCTGGTTTGTTGATGAAGACACACATGTGTTGTTCTGGTTCATGGAAGTTACTGCCATGTGAAGAAGAGGTAGTGGAGCGGTTACTGTTGTTGGAACTGCGATCATTCACATGCGAGTCGGTGTTGTCTCTGTTATTGGACTGATTGGAGTTGGTGCCATACTTGTTGGTGTAGCATTGGCCCCAAGTGTGGTTGGTACCCGGATGGATAGGACATGGCGAGTCATTGGAGATTCTAGTCGGCCCTTTGTTGTTGTTGTTGTTGTCGGTCGAAAATACACCTACAGTACTTACGTACATTCTACGACGGTTATATCCATTCTACACTTGAAAAGTTACTTATACTCCTCCAGAGATAAAATGACTTCAAGTATCAAGATATCTACGTCACATCATGTGTTCTCTGTCTTACGGCGAATTGCACACCATGGAATTGCACATGATCTATGACCGGTTTAGACATCCCTACATACAACACGAACAACACAGGGATACCGGTCAATTACAAGAATAACATAGCAAAATTAAGAGCTTGACCTTGAGCTCACTTCTCTTTAAATTTGAACATCATATACCTTTGGTCAATTTTTAGAGTAACAACAGGTTATAGAGCCCTTATACCTTCCACTAACAAGTGAATACCTTAAGCTACCTATCTCCGCCCCATACAGCACCTCAACTGCCGGTTGCAGCCAGAGTATACTTGGTACGGGACCCGGCGATGGGCTTTATCAATAGCCCTCCCCTTCTTTCTCTCCTTTCCTCCTCCTTACTCGCGTATCAAGGGGTGCATTGACAGATCCTTCTACCAAGAATCTTCTTCTGTAATACACGACCAAGCATACGTATCAAGGGGTGTATCTACAGATCCTTCTACCCAGAATCTCCTTCTGTATTACACATCTAAGGACGACGATGGAACAATTACGATTATGTTAATACAAGATAAAGACCACCGCCGTCTTTAATACAAGCCCATTGCACCGGACAAGCCGATTGCAATAATCCATTTATCTTCCGCGAACTCATCGACGCCCGTTTGATTGTGCTAAGCACCACTTCTTCAAACCCCAACAGACTGCAACTCATCCTACGATAGTCGCTTTAATCACTACCACGAACTATTCGATATCTTGATATTTCAATTTCAAAAGTACCTTCATCGATTGCTCCACGCAACGCCAAGCGATTCCAATCAAACGGTAATATCTACCCCGTTCACCTCCACGGCCATTTCGTCCACCTATCTCTCTCCGATCTGCGAAGATTATTTCTACGACGCCGTTCTCTCGTTTCTGTCTCACGACTTTTCGATATCCCAATATCTCGATCATCAATCAATTGCTCCGCCCAACGCCGTGCAATTCCTACCAAACAACTCCTACGCCAATTGTTCCGCGCAACGCCCTGCAATTGCGATCCAGATTGTTGTGAGCCTTCCCTTGAGCAACTCCCTTCCAATCTCCATTCCGAATATTTGACAGTCCTCTCCGACGGTCGACATTTCTTTGGTTAATTCTTTCCGTTACCGGTCATTCCTTTGGTCCTACCGGTCGACCGCACCACCTCCAAGGATCGTTCCGACGATCATTCGATATTTGGATAACCGATCATTATTTCCGTCAACCAACCACGACCGCTGCACCTTTGCGGATCATTCTGACGGTCTTTCGATACATCGATCCCCGACCTACTCCGATTGTCTCTCCGACACTTGGTTACTTCTTTTAAGTTTACCTGACAATCGGTTATCTCGTCGCCGGCACTTTCCCCAGCGCTGCTCTACCTGTCATACCTTTGACACACCGGCAACCAAGGTTAATTTGTTTCGTTCTTACAATTACGACAATCCAAGGCTAGTCATCAACGGTCCAACGATCGAACACTTACTTAGCTACCACACGTCATCATACCGGCAGCAACTGCATTTGCCTGGAATCAGATCCAGGACATTGCAATCCAATTTGGGACCTTCAACACCAAGGGCAATGCCCACAAACATGAAGACCTCAACAAATCATTCTCCCACGATCTAGAGTACACGGACGGCCTATTTATCACAGACGATGATGCCAACAGACCCAAAACACTGGCTCCGGATCCGGTCACCATGCTCAGGGAAATCATTGTCACCGCAATCATGGATATCCTCCCCCCCAAAGAACGAACTGCAATCAACAAAGGACACATATCCAGACTTTTTGCTGATGCCACTTTCTGGTATGTCAATCCGAACCAGTCAGTAAGAAGACTCAGAAACAAGAACACAATGGATAAGACGGGAGAACAAGCCATCTCGAATGGACAAGACACTATCCTCATAGAAATCAGGGCTTCACACTGGGGCTTCAAACCAGACTGGGATGCAATGCATTTTGGCGAGATCTATGACACCAACATCTACAGTTTCCCTGAAGAAACTCAAGACCAATATGGTAAAAGCAACATCCGCGACGCTACAACGGTAGCAGATAAAACTGCCGACGCCTCCAGGGCCCGATTTGCCAATTTACTACAGCGCAAATACACCAAACCGCAGGCTGTTCCTCCAAACACTGCCATCTTGACTGTCCCTATCAATCCCATCGAATCCGAGGACCATACGGCTATCCAAGTTCCTTCATCCTGTGTGACCCAACAACTGTAATTCCGGATTATGAGTTAATTAATCTATTTTCTGTTTTTCGAATACTTAATCGGATTTCACATGCAATCCCGTGTTAAGCAATCCTCCATGATGAGACTGCACGTGCATTCTCATGTTGTAGATTAACTAATATTTCCTCATTGAATTTGTCGGAGAAACGTGTCTCATTTTGTTTGTTTCTAACATAATTGGGCTTCGCGTATCCGTTTCATGTGTCAATGCTATTTTCTCATATGTCATTGATATACACATAAATATCATCAATATACTTAGTACCGGATCCTACGCCTCTGAATTTTCATGTAGTACTTTCTTGTGATATTTCACTGTGTCCGATTCTTCTATCACTGATTGATTCATTCGATCATGACTCATTATTCTATCATCGTGACCATCAGTTTGTTTTCTGTGATAGACTTCCTTCCTTGCTTATATCATCCCGTTGGTCTTCATATGCCCGAGTGTCTATCCATCAGTAATCTAATCTCGTTCATCATTTCGTAATCGTAGTAATTTCGCCGCGCATCTCATTCGTGTATGTGCGCGCGTCGATCTGTTTTCTTATTCGTTCATATTTAACCGCACGTAACGGTTATTTCTTGTTTTCACTTAACAACTCGATTTGCCGGTTGTTCTCCCCTAAATCCATGATCTTGGTTTAGATTCCTATTGAATTTTTTGAGGGAAGCATACAACATAGTTTTTAGACATGGGTTTTTAGTGTGGTTGTTTGATAGCTGAATTGTGGTACTTAACTTTGTTTGTTTTTACATTGTCATGAATTCATTTAAAAGATTTCTGAATGCATTACTGTTTAACGGCTTGGTAAGGATGTCTGCATAGTTGTCCTGTGAGTTAATATGGCTGATAGATACGACTTTTCCAGCTTGGTGTTGTCTGACAAAATGGTAGGCCAGTGCGATTGATTTCTTGTTGAGTGAACTTGCAGGATTGGTGGAGTTGATTACTACACTTTTGTTATCCACATAGATCTCTGCTGATTTGGTGATTACAACTCCCATCGATCTAAGATGATATCTGAGCATGATAGCCAATGCAACCGCGTCTTTCAGTGCAGTAAATTCAGCTCCAAATGTACTGGTATGAACTGATGTTTGTCTCTTTGACTTCCAGTAGACTGGCATACACCCAACAAATGCAATCAATCCAGTGATACTCCTTCCAGTAACCAAATCATGTGCGTGGTCACTATCACAAAATATGTTCAAGTCCATTTCAGGGATTAGAGGCACCGGAAACATTGGATCCAATTCTTCCTTGTAATATTTGTAATGATGTGTAAATTCTTCGTATTTGAGCTTGACGTCACCATTTGAACTGATCCTTGGGGGTCTTGGATCCACTAAAATTCCTTTCTTCTTGTATTTCTTCAAATATCCCAGTATATGTCTAGCCATTTGCAAATGACCTTCTCGTGGTCCAGCTGCAAATCTTGAGAGAGATGATACTGCAAATGCAATGTCGATTCTTCCAGATAACACTAGCCAGCACTGTCCTAGACCAATGATATGTTGAAATTCCTTGTGTTCAGGTACTGTCAGTAGTGGCGAATCATCCAGTTCTGGGTGACAATCAGTTTTCATTGGCAGATTTTCTTTCTTGAGGGTCACTGAATATTTCTCTTGATACTTCCAAATTACTTCACTGATATATTTGGTAGAGTTCATCAGCAATCGTCCATCTTTGATTCTTGTAAGGCTTGTACCAAGGTAATACTGAGGTTCTGATTCAACATTTCTCAGTGCAAATTCTTGTTCAATTCTGGCTATCCAATCTTGAGGTTTCTTTTCTATTACCATAAGATCGTCAACATGAGTCCCAATATATGTGTATCCTTCTCCTTCTTTCTGTAACCATAAATCTGGATCTGCTCTTGACGGTCGAAAACCCAAATTCATGAGTGTGTCGGCCAGGAAATCCATAAAAGCTCTACCGCTACCTGCCAACCCGTACAGTGCTCTTTGTATTTCTACCTTGCATCCTTTCTTTTCACCAAACTCATCTCCAGCCCACACCCATACTTTTTCTTGAACAGGTGCAGTTGGAAATGCATTTCCCACATCTGCTGTCATCAAATCCAGTTGTTGGTGTTGTGCAATTAAAAATAGTAAATACACAGATAGACTGTTAATTTGACTGGAGTATGTGTTGTATTCACTCGAGTCAACTCTATGGCCACCTGCGACCAATCGACTCTTGTATCTGCCATCTTCACTCTTGATATCCCAGATCATTTGATCTCTCATTTACTAATTTGTCTTTCTTTTGTGTGGAGATACATGTATCGAGAGCGTGATCCCCATATTGTGCACCTCTGTACAGTGCTTTAAGTATCTTTTGATACTCACCAGCGCTTATGTATAATTTACTTATGGTGCTCATCACATTGGTCGCGTTTCACTTTTACTTATCGCGCTCAGCTTGTGATCTCTTGGAAACGTACGGTATACGTATTACGTATACGCATTGTATTCGCTTTACGTATTACGTATACGTAAATCGTATTTACGTTACGTATTACGTATACGTAAATTATACGTTACGTGTTCCATACGTAACTCGTACGGTTCACGCTCGATTTAGTATTCCAATAGCGTTGCAACAAATGGTCTTTTTGTATTTAGCGTGATATGGTTCATACGATACTACAGTTCATACCAAAGTACCTTTCTACAGTATTACTTTTTTTTTTTGCAACGGCGTTGCAACAAATGGTCTTTTTGTATTTAGCGTGATATGGTTCATACGATAGTACAGTTCATACCAAAGTACCTTTCTACACCACAAAATGCACCAATTCATCAATCGGACCAATTTCTTTTTTTTGCAACGGCGTTGCAACAAAAGCCCTTTTTAGTATTTAGCGTGAGATGTTTCATACGACTGTACCTTTCTACACAAATTGCACCAATTCAGCGATCGGACCATTTCTTTTTTGGCAACGGAGTTACAACCAATGCCCTTTTTCCTAGTTAGCGCTAGGTGTTTCATAGGACAGTACTTTTCTACACAAAATGGAACAATTCAGCGATTGGGCCATTTTCCAAATTGGAAAATGTTCCTTTTTTTTCTTCTTCTCACCTTTCATCCCACCCGAAAAACCCTTTTTTCCGTTTTTCGGGAACGGCGTTTCCAATTACAAAAAATGGTTTTTTGATCTTAAGGGGTTCACACCCAAAACCCCGCCCTTGCGTTCGTTGTTGCAGGTTTTATTTGTCTAATTATTGTGACGATATTGTTTAACTCTTTCTCCGGTTAGTGGTAGAACGTCTTTACGAGAACAAGGACACGGTTACAGGCACCTTATACCTTATCGGTATTTTGAGAAATGGTTTTTGAGAGATGATTACCACTGTCGCGCCGCTACGTGAGTGGTGATCTCTTGTGAAAGAAGTTTCAAGTTGTACTATCCTTCTTTCATTCAATGTTTGCTCGTAACTCGGGTAAACTAGATTCACACAACAGTGATTCTCATTGTTTTCAACCAATAAAAGATTGTCTCAAATACTGATAACATTTTACATTGCCAATGACACCGACGACTAATAGTGCTCGCAAGCGTGGGGCCAATCCAAATTCAAATAAGAAAACGACAAGTTGTAAGAAGGGTAGATTGAAAGACCCACCACCCAATAGTCTTGACAAACATGATGCCGATCAAAGAGATCATCTACATGCGGTAATTAGGAACCTTACAAAGGCTTTGAAGGATGAGTCATATGGAACAGAGGAGTTTGTAAGGAACCTCAGTGTGGAGGTTAAAACATGTTTCACTGCATTGATGACGAAGGTTTACCTTGTATCCAAAATTATTGAATCCGAACCTACACCAGATTTCAGGAAGTCCATGTCTACTACTAAGTCTGCGGAAAAGAAGAAGGGGAAGGGAAAGAAGAAAAAACCCAATACCACCTTAAGTCACTTAGGCCCTATTCCCCATCAAATAGATATCATGGTGGATTTATTTTTGTATGAAATTGACAACGGGGTGACTGGAGTGTTGGGGTTTTTGAGCAGGAAGCAATTAACCGAGCAATTCAATGACTACGACATGGCGAACAAGTGGAATAAGTTCGAGTCACTGTTGCGGAATGTTAACAACACATCAGGCGTGGATGCTATCTATGGGTGCAACGTCGTCAACTATGTTTCAATGAAGAAGTACATGATAATGTACCGTGAGATCTTGGTTTGGTACATGAAGAATGTAAAGTATCCACCTGGGTCGGATACTTTGTCTAAGGCTTTGTGTTTCCATACCAAAGGCGACAATTGTTCTCCCAGTAAGTTGAAAACATACGTCAGAGGAATGAAGAACTTCTTGGACTGCCTTATGGCACAGACCTCTCTACGTGTTTCAATGACTCATAGCTGCAATCAGGTGGACTTAGACAAACATTTCAAGAAGCAGCGTATTGAATGCTTAAAATCCTTACCAACAGAACTGATCAAGTTTTTACCTCCAGAAGGTACGGATCTTATTGTGTCCAACAAAAAGATGATGAATGTAACGGAACGAAGAACAGCTTTTCATGAGGTCATTCGTGATTTTTGGTTACGCTTTCAAGGGAAGGCGAAACACATTTTTACCACCATCAACCTGGGTAACCTCGACATCAAAGTTTTGACACACAAAGATTTTTATCATTATTTCTTACCCGAATTAATTGAGAATTCCTTCGTCTTGGGCACCACGGTACTTTCGGGGGAGAAGTGGGTTCCAGTAGGATTTCATCGACAAGGGGACACAAAAATTCCGGAAACGGGTAAAGTGTTATTACCACTCCATTCTCAATTGGTTTTCCACTACGTCATCCACTACAAGCACACGGTCTCCAACTATTACAACATACATTTCAAAATCGATGAGGACCGTGTCACCCTGTCACCATGCAAACATGGCACCCGAAAAATAGATCTGGCACATTTCAAGGTGGCAAAAGGAATCCTATATTTGGTGCATCAATGGTTGATAACAAAATGTGTCGACCACAGGACCAAGCTGGGGGTGAACGTGGTCGTTTCTTTGGAAACAGCATGTAATTTGTTCATTTCTCAAGTACTATGTGCATCAATGATTCGAGTTGACGGCGTTGACTCGTCCTTTGATTGTTCGATTGACAATGTTTGTAAGAGAATTATACCAAAAGTCTTAAAAACCCATAACAAAGGATTTGTCAGTTACAATCATGTGATGGAAACCATTGAAGATTTGGTATTGACCGAGAGGAATTTTCTAAAAGGAGCTATGGTCACCGAATTGACGGAGGGAAGTGTTCCGTATTTTCAAAGGAATGATCAATTGTACATTTTCCCGATGGCATGTGTTCTGAGTAAGACCAAATTTGCCCATGTCAATTTTGACGATAAACCAGAAGAACTTGTAACTGGTATTTTGGAACTGTCCAGATTGGAAGAACAACATAAGAATCAAACTTGTGTTACAAGATTCCTTCAATACGATGTTAACTCACAACAAGAGGTGCACCAACAAGTTTTTATGGAACACATTCCATACGTGTTCCGTGAGATATTCGTAATTGATCCGGAAGTTCTCCAACGTCATACTTGGGTGGAAGAATTCATTCAGTATAGCTACCTTCCAGAAATGGGTACCATATTTACCTCGTTGACAGAAAAGCTAGCAATATATTTGTTGGAAAAGTCGGATGATCTATCCTTGGCAAACCTTGTAGTTCAATTTTTGGACGATAAGGTTGTCAACAGTTATGGAAAGGGAACGGGAGAATTGAATCAGGCGTTCAAACACCTCCAGGGTCGTGACTTTGTTTTTTACAAACCATTGGACTTTCTAACTTGGGATTGCTTCAAAACATCAAAGGTTCAAATAAATGAGTTCAAGAAATCAAATAACACCTACCGGGTAGGATGGGTTACTTTCACTTTCAATACGACAAATGATTTCAAGCGTGGATTCATCCCACCCTTGGATGATGACGTTGACGGTGGCAATGTTGGCAAGACAAACAATCTCAACGAGGGGAGGAAGAACATTAGTGGATCGACAGTTACCGGTAAGGGTTCAAAAAATAAGCCCAACCAATCTAAAGAATCAGGAATTGACACAAGTAAGATTAGTGGATCGAAAGTTACCGGTAAGGGCTCGAAAAATAAGCCCAACCAATCTAAAGAATCAGGAATTGACACAAGTAAGATTAGTGGATCGACAGTTACCGGTAAGGGTTCGAAAAATAAGCCCAACCAATCTAAAGAATCAGGAATTGACACAAGTAAGGGTAATTCCAAGGATACTGGTTTGACCGACAAAACGACTAAAACATGTGAAAAAGAGGGTTCAAATGTAAGCGAAGAAATGATTATGGATGTTGCGAAAAGTCCTCTTAATGCCGTTGTAACCCTGCCAGATTTTCCTATCAAGATCAATGGAGATGAAACCACACAAGGTTTTGAGTTATGTGTGCTGTTGAAAGATCAGGATGCAGAGATAATGTATCCTCTTTACAAAGTACACGAACAAGTTTGTTACACTCAAAAAAGAAACGGAGCAGTTCTAATTGGAGAAGTTTATAGGTACTGTTTCGGCCCCTACAACCAATATGAACAAGTTCCGGGTTATTACCTTATTTTCAAAAAAGGTAAGGTGGGGGAGCATCAAAAATGGTGCCCATACTTAAAGATTTCCGGTCTGAAAGAAACCAATCCTCGACGCATTAAAAAAGTATCGGATTTAGTAAAATGCTACAGCAAGGATGTTGGGATTTGTGACCTGACGGATGGAAATGTGGAGGTATCCGAGTCATCTTCTGACACAACCAAAACAGGGTCAGAGTACACCAGTGCCACCAAATCGTCAAAGATTGGATGAGTGAGGCATACTATGCTCCACCCAATGCAAGCATCCGCTTGTAACTTATCCATTATCATTCATAGTGTATTCAATCAATAGTATGAGAAATATTGATCCTGAAAATGCAGCCTACTATGACACCCATTCGCACTATAAACATAACTAATATTACTAGGACTACTAAATTTTACAAACTGAATCAAGTATAACTCATAGATTTCTGGTCCATTCTGTTTCATAATTAAGAACAAAACCATGGTATGCGTCTTGATGACCAATATTCATCCTGTAATTGTCTCTAATGACACACTTTTGCACAAACAAAATGACTAGCAGTCACTATTTTGGTACATGATGGATGGCCAGTAACATACATTCTTCTTATTATAGAATACATCCTGACTAGTAAACTATCAACCTGAGATAATATGTCTATACTATTGTTTCATAGTACTATATCCACCAATCAAAAGTAGCAGTACCAATACTCATTCTTCAATTCTTGCATGAAATGACACACTTTACCAATAAAAAATGACTATCAATCAATATTTTGGTACATGCATGACAAGGGACAAACATTATTATTGAATTCATAATTACTAAAGTATCAACCTGACAAATGTCAGCATTGTTGAACAGTCTACCCAAGACATATTATGAGCAAAATTAATCCTACAATTGCCTCGAATGACACATTTCACCAATACAAAAGTGACTACCAATCACTATTCGGGTACATACATGCCAAGGGACAAACATTATTAATGACAAGGGACAACAAACATTATAAGAAATTCATAATTACTAAAGTATCAACCTGAGAAATGTTAGCATTGTTTCATAGTCTACCCAATACATAGTAGGAGCAATATTCATCCTTAAATTCCCTTGAATGACCACACACTTGACCAATACAAAAGTGACTTGCAATCACTACTATTTGTGTACATGATGGATTTCCAGTGAGAAACATTATTATACAATACATACTAACAAGTAAACTATCAACCTGAGATATATCTATACCATTGTTGAATAGTATAACCACAGATCCAAAGTAGTATCAATACTCATCAATCAATTGCCTGTAATGACACAATTTTCCACTAAAAAATTACTAGCAATCAATAATTTGGTACATACATGACAAGGGAAAATGTAAGCATTGCTGTTGCATAGTACTAGTAGTCTACCCAACAAATAGTATGAGCAATACTCATCCTTCAATTCCCTTGAATGACACACTTTACCAATCATACAAAAGTGAGTACCAATCACTATTTGGGTACATGATGGATGGCCAGTGAGAAACATTATTATACAATACATACTAACAAATAAACTATCAACCTGAGATATATCTATACTATTGTTTCATAGTATACCCACAGATCCAAAGTAGTAGCAATAGTCATCAATCAATTGCCTGTAATGACACAATTTCCCAATAGAAAATTACTAGCAATCAATAATTTGGTACATGCATGGCAAGGGAAAAACATTAATATAAAGTTCATACTAATTACTCAAGTATCAGCCTGAGAAAGGTTAGCATTGTTGCATACTCTACCCAGCAATACATAGTATGAGCAATATTCATCCTTCAATTACCTACAATGACACACTTCACCAATACAAAAGTGACTAGAAATCACTATTTTGGTACATCCAACGCAAGGGAATAACATTATTATAAAATTCATAATTACTAAAGTATAAGCATGAGAAATGTCGGCATTGTTCCATAGTCGACCAAATACATAGTATGAGCAATATTTATCCTTCAATTGAATCGAATGACACACTCTTGGACTCAAAAAGTGACTAGGAATCACAATTTTGGGGCATGCATGACCAGGGACAACCATTATTATACAATTGATACTGACTAAAGTAATAGCCGAAGAATTGTCATCAATATTGTTTCATTGTCTCCCCAATTATTAGTATGAGCAATATTCATCCAAAAATTGCAGAAAAGAACACACTTTTGCACTCAAAAAAGAACTGAGAAACTCTATTTTGGTTACTTCTTCATAAGAAAATCAACAAAAAATTGCTGAAACTACTACCCTTGGTCAGGTCTCTACGGGGGAATCGAACCACTGGACACATTCACCTCTATATCAATAACCAATCATACATGATCTGGGAAAGTTACACTACATAAAGCTAGTCAGTTTTTGAATCATACAATTTGTGTGCACCGTCCCAATACAATAATAAAAAAATTATACCAAAATAATACGGAGAACACACCTTGGACATATATCTACGGGGGAATCGATCCAAAGGACACGTTCACCTCTACCGGTATATCAAGAACCAATCATATCCAAACGGGGAAAGTTACACTACTTAAAGCTAGTTTGTTTATGAATCAGACAATTTATGTGCATCATACCAATACAATATTAAAAAAATAGTACCAAGGAAGTACGAAGAATACATGTTGTACACATCTCTATCGAGGTATCGATCCACCGTACACATTCATCTCTACGGTATATCAAGAACCAATCGCATGCAGACAAGGAAAGTTACACTACTTAAAGCTTGTCTGTTTTTGAATCAGACTATTTCCGTGCAGTCTTGATGGTCCTCCTACGGAACACATCTTCAGCAAGACATCTGATGGCGTTCTCCTTACTGAAGATGATTTTGATCCACCGGAATTAGCATACTTTGATGTTAGTGACGTCACAACTCCACACACCAACCCCGCTACTCCTTCAGTAGACCCATCTCAGGTAGTTGTTACCGACGAAGAAGGCAACGCACAATTTGACGATGATGGTAAACCTATTACCATTCCTACGATCCCGATTGCCGATCTACAAGGACGTTCCTTCCTTGTAACCAATCCCGATGGCACCCGGAAACGTCTCACCATTGTCGATGTTGAAGACAGTCTTGAACGCAATAAAGACTTCATCAAGTTCAAGTGCAAACACTCCGATGACGAACTCGATGATATCATTGCATACAATGACGTCATGAATTACATACATCGTGATTCAACACAAGAAGACGGCAAACTCTGGTCGTTTCGCCGCATCCTAGGACACCAAGGTCCACTGGATAACAAGCATCCTCAATACAAAGGTTCCAAGTATAACCTCTGGATTGAATGGGAGAATATGGAACGCACATATGAACCTCTGGCCAACATTGCAGCTGATGACCCGGTCACCGTTGCAAAATATGGGAAAGACAACAACTTGCTTGACCTCCCAGGTTGGAAACGTCTCAGGAGAATCACCAACCTAGCCCGACGAACCAAGAAACTTGATCGACTCGTGCATCAAGCCAAACTACGTTCTTTCCGTACCACTCCGCAGTATCAATATGGATTCAAAGTGCCTCGTAACCACGAAGAAGCCCTCCGATTTGATCAAGCCAACGGGAACACCAAATGGGAAGATGCCACCACTCTTGAAATGGCACAACTCAATGAATACAATACATTCATTGATAAAGGCGTGTACAAGACAAGCTCTATTCCCCCGGGATTCCAACAGATCAAGGTACACATGATATACGCTGTCAAACACGACGGAAGACACAAGGCTCGCCTCGTTGCTAACGGTAATCTCACTGAGGCCCCTATCCACAGTGTTTACGCAGGCGTCGTATCTCTTCGCGGTCTACGTATGTGCCTATTCCTAGCTGAACTCAACGATCTAGAAGCATGGGGTACCGACATAGGTAACGCCTACTTAGAAGCAGTCACCTGCGAGAAAGTATGCATCAAGGCAGGTCCCGAATTCGGATCGTTGGAGGGTCACCTATTGGTCATTTACAAAGCCCTATATGGTCTCAGGTCTTCAGGCAAGTGTTTTGGAGACTTACTCGCGGCTTGTCTCATCGAACTCGGCTTCGAAAGATCCCGCGCAGAACCGGAAATATTCCTCAAACCAGGAACGAACAAGCATGGTGAACGTGTATATGAGCTTATATGCACATATGTAGATGACCTATGTCTCTGCATGGCCGATCCCAATTCCTTCTTGAAGATATTGCAATCGTCACCATATAACTTCAAATTGAAGGGATCCGGACCTATGAACTTTCATTTAGGATGTGGATTTGAGCGCGACGAACATGGTGTTTTGTGCATGAATCCCATCAAGTTCATCGAAAAGATGGAAGCATCTTACGAACAAATGTTCGGATGCAAACCAAGCACTAGGTTCCGATCGCCCATCGCGGAGAACGATCATCCTGAATTGGACTCCTCAGCATTTCTTGAAGAAACCGGTATACAGAAATACCAAAGTATGATCGGTTCACTGCAATGGATCATCGCTATTGGACGTTTCGATGTACAAACAGCCGTGATGACGCTCTCAAGTTTCAGAGCTCAGCCACGAGATGGGCATCTCGAACGTGCTAAACGTATCTATGGATATATCTCCAAATTTAGACACTTTAAAATCAGATTCCGTGTGGAACCGCCCGATTTTATATTGACTAAACCCGACACCATCGACTGGTCCAATACCGTCTATGGGGAGCATTCTGAGGAGCTACCCGACGACGCTCCTGCACCGCTTGGAAAGACAGTAGTGTTATCACACTTCTATGATGCCAACCTCATGCATGATATTCTCAGTGGCAAGGCAGTTACCGGCATTCTTCATTTCGCGAACAAGACTCCCATGATGTGGTTCTCGAAGAAGCAGTCTACTACGGAAACAGCCACCTTTGGAGCTGAGTTTGTTGCAGGAAGAACTTGCATCGAACAGATTATCGATCTACGCCATTCATTCCGATACCTCGGAACACGAGTCCATGATATCTCATACTCTTGGGGTGACAACGAAAAGATGATCCAGACGTCGACCTTTCCTTACGCAAGGTTGCATAAGCGTCATAACATTCTATCGTATCACTACGTACGGAGCATGATAGCGAGAGGTTTCATTTCAATGATGCACATCCCAGGTAAGGATAACTGTGCAGACATTCTCACCAAGCATTGGGGTCACTCAGTTGTGTATCCACTGCTCAGGCCCATCTTCCACTTCTGTGGTAATACTGGCGACCTTCTCCAGGATGATGGAAGCATCATGTAGAGCGTGATGACCCTTCACAAGGAGACATGGGGAGTATTAAATTCCTTTCGTGACCAGAAGTACCAAAGCTACCAAAGGGTAGATTTCCTATGCGCATGAATCAATGAGTCCCGTATCCATCTAAGTAATCGATTCCCACGGCATATCGATTCCCACGGCGCATCGATTCCCATCGCGCATAAACGGTGAGCAATCCCTGTCTTACGATATTGCCATTGTTCTTCGGTGAGCAAACTCTGATTTCATAAAATATCACACGAGCTACAGGAGCAATTCCTGACCTTAATGAAATGATATTAAATTGCTTTGCTTCCACATACGTACTCACGAAATTTACTTTTCGTTGAGAGTCTGATTCAAAGGCTTCTGAAGAACAGCAACGCTGCGTTAGTGTGTTAGTAGACGAACGATTGTACTCTACGCGTGACAATTGTGTTTGGATACTTTCGGCAACAGATAATCGGACTACAGGCGAAGCTAGGGAAACGCCAGATCTCTTCTTGCTGTGACTTATTCAGATTGCAGCGAGACAAACCTTAGTATGTAGATTACAAGTAGTTGGTAGCAACTAGTGTGAATTTTGGGATATAAATCAGTTGAATGTTAAAAGTATGAGCTAAGAGAGTAATCTTGCTGGAGAGCATGATATCTCTTTTAGTGCAGTGATGAATAAATACAGTACACCGCTAATCGTACAGCACTGTAGAATCACTGCTACCATGAGAAGCTTCCTTCTAATCGTGATCACTGAAGCAGCTGTTACAGGAAGCTTCTTCGAACCTCCTTGAATATCGAAACACATGATTGGATGCTATCAAGCTCAAGCTGTATCACCTACATGCTACTCTCTTAGTTGCTAATTGGGTTTACGATGACATTGCTTGATATGGGGCATGCTTGGATTCTCCAACCCAAATCAATCGATTTCCTTGCCTCAGATACGATTGTATTTGAGTCAATCACATTCTACGAATCTTGACGTTTCTACGACTGATCCGATTCGATTCTACAATTCGCTCTATTCCACTTCAATTCTACGACAGAGTCAATCACATTCTAAGAATCGATTTCTACGATCATTCCAAGATAAGTATCTACGATCTGATCAATCACATCCTCCGATTCGATTCTCCAATTCAATCTACTACGATTCAATTCTACGACTTGATTCTCAAGCTGCGCTTGTCTTCAATGACTTGTTTCCAAGTATCGACGGTTGATCCACAATCTACAAGACAACCATCATGACTATTTTCATTCCAAGCTTGACATCTACAAATCGATCCTCCATCCCATCGATTATACGGTTCATTCCATGTTGATATCCGTGATAGATTGCTTTCTGCAATTTGATTGAATTTGATCCATTGCTCACTACGAATCCAATATATGGTGATTCAAAATCTATGATTGTGCATCCTACGGTTGTGCTTGATCTATGAATTTGTCTCCAATCAATTCTACGATTGAATGAGTTCCTCTGGCATCACAACCCATCGTACAAGCTACACCTTGCATGACAAATATTAAATTCCTTTCGTATGTATGTAGAGGGAACCACAGGTCGGTACTTGAACTTACGTAGATTTCTACGTAATTTACAGTACTACAGCTGGAGTGGTACGATAATACCGACCGAGTCATATGCACCTCTGTAAGCAAGATTGGAGCATCTCTGTAAGCAGGATCGAGTCATATGCACCTCTGTATGCAGGATTGGAATATTCTTCGCGAAGACCGAATGACCAGGAAGGCCCATACTTTCTGTAAACAGGATTGGAATATCCTCATATATTATGGTAAATGACCGAGAAGGCCCATTCTTTCTGTTTTCACGACCGAAGTTCGATACTTAAGATCGGAAGCAAGATTCCTTTTGTTTTCATGACCAAAACAAAGTGAATTGCCTGGTTCCGGTATAGCCGTTTCGATACCTCCAATCATGTGTTTCGATACTCAGGGAGGTTCGAAGAAGCTTCCTGTAACAGCTGCTTCAGTGATCACGATTAGAAGGAAGCTTCTCATGGTAGCAGTGATTCTACAGTGCTGTACGATTAGCGGTGTACTGTATTCATTACTGCACCAAAAGAGATATCATGCTCTCCAGCAAGATTACTCTCTTCTCTTATACTTTTAACATTCAACTGATTTATATCCCAAAATTCACACTAGTTGCTACCAACTACTTGTAATCTACATACTAAGGTCTGTATCGCTGCAATCTGAACAAGTCACAGCAAGAAGAGATCTGGCGTTACCCTAGTCTCGCCTGTAGTCCGATTATCCGTTGCCGAAAGTATCCAAACACAATTGTCACGCGTAGAGTACAATCGTTCGTCTACTAACACACTAACGCAGCGTTGCTGTTCTTCAGAAGTCCTTGAATCAGACTCTCAACGAATCGGATTCAGAAGGAAAATAATAGATTAACAGTCGCAAGCTCTCAGGCAGCTTGCATAACAATCTGAACAGTCAACGACAATCCGACAGAAGACTCATCGATTCGATAGTTCTCTGATCCGATTACACAAAACAAGAAAGACACCAATCGGACACGCCGAAGTCTTTATTAGAAGCCCATTGCATTGGACACGCCAATAGCAATCCCTCCATCCAAGAACAACGTTCCTGGTTTATATATTTCCGCGCCCACGCTCCGTTGACTCCTACTTTGTCAGGACCCGTCGACGCCCATTTGATTGTGCTAAGCACCATAAACCACCGACTGCAATTGCTATCCTATCAATAATAATTGCCTTATCAGATCTGCTATGATTACGATTTGATTCTACGATCAATTGTACGTCGACGACAACGATATCAAGAACAACAACAGGAAACGAATCTTTCGTTGCTTCGTAATATCAAAAGCCCGTCGTAGCTATCTGAAATCAACGCCGCTGCCACCAACGACGACGATCCGATTAAACGAATTTTTGTCGCTTCACCACTTCGCCGACGTTTATGACAGCAAACGTAAAACGAATTTCCTTCGAACAATAAGCCACCTCGCTTTGGCCATCAACCAACAACAACAATCCTATTGTCTTTTGCAAACTCGTCCTTACGATCGATTCTTTGCTGTCGACGCCAACGTCAACACCGACGCCAAAAGTGACAACGTATTCACCGACATCGCCCGCTTGTTTTGAATTGTTGTGTTTCATCGCTACACACCAAGAACATCAACTACAACGCAACGAATTTTCGTCGCCTTATCACTTCGTCATGTCCATTCACCAACCCAACATGTCGGATTCGGATCTCAAATTACTGTTCCCATCCTTTGACCTAAAACTTGCTCGTATCCTACATACAACCCTGGATGTTCCTCAAGAAGCTTGTAACCATCTATGTGAAGCCCTCATTGTGGCAGGCTTAACCACCTGGGATAGGTTTATTACAACTATCATTGATTATGGTTATGTCGCTGACCTCGAATACCACGTTCAGACCGGCTATCGTTCTATCAGTATGGACGATCAACAAACATTAACCACATTTGTTGATCTTATATTTCTCATCAATTCTCGAGCTGGCCGCAACTGGTATGACCATCATCAGTACACTCGGGATGTTTTCCTTGCATTTTGCGATACTCAAAATCGCTCTCCTGGAATAGCTGCTATCCAAAACAAGGCTACTGCTAAAATTCCTTTAGCACCATTCCCACATGTCACTGCTCAAATTCCTCTGGCCTCACAGCCCAGCATACAAGCTAAACCTTGCTTGGCAAAACCACCAGCCTTACTGCCGGTGTCACCTCCAGTACCTGTTCTCGTCACACCTCCAGCACATGTTTCTGTTACACCTCAAACATCTGCTTCCTTTCCATCTCAAGCACCTAATTCTGCTTGCGAAACGCCTGTCACTACTCTTATTGCCAACAATGGGAACCCTCTTGAATCCCTTGATACGCACAGGTTAGCTTCTAATACTGATCCCGTCCCTGCTTCCACAAGTACCCCATCCTACACTTGGACTTACTTCCCCCGCACTGAATCAGTTCGCTTCAGAAGAATTGTCTCCTCAACCATTCCTACTGTCCACCCGGACACTCCACCTGGTGATGCCTCTCATACTACTCCAAAGCGTCACTCCCCACGTCCTTCCCCTAAGCCTTCAGCTAATACAGCATGGACGTTTCATCCTAAGTCTGCTACTGTGACATTCCACCGTTCACCCAAGCAATTTTCTTCCCACAAGCCTAGTACTTCCATTCCTTTGTTGCAACTTCCATCATCTGGGGCATTTTCTAAGGATAATGTTGTTCCAAGCTCAGACCATGCCACCGTACCAAGCACAAGTCATGCCTATCCACAGCATGGTGCATCCTCTCACCCTGGTCGGAAGCCTCTTTATGGGGCACATTCTCTGACTAATGACTTGCCTGCTGTGTGCATCACCAAACGACATCGTGATGCTATCAAGCTCAAGCTGTATCACCTACATGCTACTCTCTTGGTTGCTAATTGGGTTTACGATGACATTGCTTGATATGGGGCATGTTTGGATTTCCCCAACCCAATTCGATTCTTCGGTTCAAGCCTCAGATACAATTGTATTTGATCAATCGCATCCTCCGTTCCGATTCTCCGATTCGATCTACTACGATTGATCCAACGATTGATCCAAATCTACGATCAAGATCCATGAAAATCTACGATTAGCTTCCTCGCTCAAGCTTTGGGTTACGATTCATGATTCAATCAACCAATCTCTACGATTCGCCATTCATCTTCGATGCGATACTCAATCGATTAGATTCTACGATTCGATCTATCCTTGATTTGATTACCCAAATCAATCGATTCTCTGACCCAAGCAACCGATTCGATTCACCGATTCATTCCAAGCTTGATATCTACTAATCGATTATGGTTGCATCTACAAATCGATTCCCTACCAAGCGATTAGATTCCCCGATCAAGCTTCGGTTACGATTGTATTTGATCAATCGCATCCTCCGATTCGATTCTACATCAATCGCATCCTCCGATTCGATTCGATTCGATTCTACGATTCGATTCATTTCTAGATTGATATGAATTTTCAATTCTACAACTTGATTGCTCTTCTTGATTCACGATCAAAGCTACGATTGGCTACGGTTGGGGCATTCTTATCCTTTGGCACCATCTACAACTCGATAATCGATTTCAATTCTCCGACGTTATGGTTTAATTTGATCTATCGATTCCTACACGGTTGTATTTGATCGATCACATCCTCCGATCCGATTCGATTCTACGATTCGATTCATTTCTAGATTGGTATGAATTTGTCTGCAATCAATTCTACGATTGAATCCTATTGGTATGATTCAATTCAAATTGGTGTGAATTTGTCTGCAATCAATTCTACGATTGAATCCTATTGGTATGATTCAATTCGAATCAATTCTACAAATTACGCTTCCAGCCTCAGTTACGATTGTATTTGATCAATCTAACAATCATCCGATGACTCCTCGTCTGTCATACAATCGCATCACCAAGCTTCGATTACGATTGTATTTGATCGATCTACTACGATTCGATTGATCCATATCTACGATTAATTGATGCCCATCTGGGACATCTATGAATTTGCCTGCAATCAATTCTACGATTGAATCCTTCTCCGAATCAATGCTCCACTAAGATCTTCTTTCCGAAGTATGTGATACACTTGATCACGTGCAAGAAGATGGGGCATATTAAATTGCTTCCACATACGTACTCACGAAATTTACTTGTTCTTCTTTTCGAGCTATGTGATACACTGATCACGTTCAAGAAGATGGGGCATATTAAATTCCTTTCGTATGTATGTAGAGGGAACCACAGGTCGGTACTTGAACTTACGTAGATTTCTACGTAATTTACAGTACTACAGCTGGAGTGGTACGATAATACCGACCGAGTCATATGCACCTCTGTAAGCAAGATTGGAGCATCTCTGTAAGCAGGATCGAGTCATATGCACCTCTGTATGCAGGATTGGAATATTCTTCGCGAAGACCGAATGACCGGGAAGGCCCATACTTTCTGTAAACAGGATTGGAATATCCTCATATATTATGGTAAATGACCGAGAAGGCCCATTCTTTCTGTTTTCACGACCGAAGTTCGATACTTAAGATCGGAAGCAAGATTCCTTTTGTTTTCATGACCAAAACAAAGTGAATTGCCTGGTTCCGGTATAGCCGTTTCGATACCTCCAATCATGTGTTTCGATACTCAGGGAGGTTCGAAGAAGCTTCCTGTAACAGCTGCTTCAGTGATCACGATTAGAAGGAAGCTTCTCATGGTAGCAGTGATTCTACAGTGCTGTACGATTAGCGGTGTACTGTATTCATTACTGCACCAAAAGAGATATCATGCTCTCCAGCAAGATTACTCTCTTCTCTTATACTTTTAACATTCAACTGATTTATATCCCAAAATTCACACTAGTTGCTACCAACTACTTGTAATCTACATACTAAGGTCTGTCTCGCTGCAATCTGAACAAGTCACAGCAAGAAGAGATCTGGCGTTACCCTAGTCTCGCCTGTAGTCCGATTATCCGTTGCCGAAAGTATCCAAACACAATTGTCACGCGTAGAGTACAATCGTTCGTCTACTAACACACTAACGCA
The DNA here is from genome assembly GCA_037355745.1 of Pseudo-nitzschia multiseries. NCBI lineage: Eukaryota > Bacillariophyta > Bacillariophyceae > Bacillariales > Bacillariaceae > Pseudo-nitzschia > Pseudo-nitzschia multiseries. Next base: position 14,891,284 of record CM074788.1, on the reverse strand, counting down.
GCGTTGCTGTTCTTCCGAAGTCCTTGAATCAGACTCTCAACGAATCGGATTCAGAAGGAAAATAATAGTAGCGTTGGTGCCGGTACGTAACAATAGTAAGAATTATGCGTGTTCGGGAAAAAGCAGCCACAACCAAAAACTGAAGTTAGTACGCCTGGAGAAAACAACAAATACCAACTTTATGATTCGGCGTTGGAGTACGAACGTTAGGTGTACTGTGGTACAACTAGGTGCATGACTGCGTTACAAATGGGAAATAACAGGAAAATGAAAAACAAAACACCTAAACCCACACACAAAACAACAGTTGTGCCAACCCGGGGTACTGTCTTGTCCAAGGATTACAACAAACAGATGCATGAGCTAAACCACGATGACGTAAACAACAACGGAAACCCGTTTCTATATCATTTCGAAACAGGATTTGATGCGTTGTGTGCCAAAAACGGACACTTGGTGAACACAATCCTTAGTGGATGCCAGAAGATAGAAGAAGTGCGACAAAGACTCAACAGCAAAAAAGGACATTTTGAGGAGGACAAAGTTTTGAACATTTGGGAACAATGCTTCAAGTACATAACCGAGGAAGTATTTCCCGACTGCAAAGAAGGGAACACTGATGGGATGGACCATGTATGGGCAATGGGAGTCATTCTTGCATACATTACATGTGGTTATCCTGCATTGAAAACATCGGAAGACATTAAGTGCTACGACAACGTGGGTATTGGACCGAAAGTAAAATCAATAGAACGAGAGAGAATGATACAAGACGGTCGTACTTTCCCGGCAAAAAAATTGAGTAATCTGACGCCGGAGGCAAGAGAACACATAAAAGAATGTATACATTACCACCCTGGGAACCGTCCTTGTATGACGTACATTTGGGTCAACAACTGGCGCAAAAAGACAAACGAGGCAATCATCGAAAATGACAGATTGGAATGGTATTGCAGATCAACAGACGATAATGAGTGGTACTCAACACAAGAAATATTTCCGACAATTAAGGAAGAGAAGATAAATAACAAAAACATGAAAAAAAATGTACCAAACATAAGTGGGATTCGTTCATGAACAAAGCAAGAAAACAGTCAAAAAAGAAAAACAGGAAAGTAAAAGAAGTGACAAACAGGGGGGAAAAGAGCGAACAAGACGAAAACGAGTGGAAAATTGAGAAATGGCTAAGTCTTTACGAAAAACGTTGGAATTCACCGGAAGATTTAGAGGAATATAACAACTATCCCGTTCCTTGTGGAGCATGGGGACGCGTGAAACACTAACTCTGCAACCCTGTAAGGATTCCATTACAAAAAAAAAACCATGACAATATCGACGGTATCACCGGTACAAATTAAGTGCAACAAATAGAACGGAAATGAAGTAAAATATCACATTAAAAAGTCGATACATTCAAAAAATGTACTCCTCAGAAAGCAACAAAGCAACAACAAAAAACATTTCCTCCGTTGAACCTACAAATTGTGATCCAATCCATAATTAATTAAGGGGTGAGTGTCAACCACCCAAAAAATAGAATTGACTGCAACGCCGTTGCAGAAAATTGAAAAACAATAAATAAATAAATACGGAATGATATGGTACCGTACGGTAAGTACGGTAGGGTGGGGAACATCAAAATGTTCGGATCCGCGCCAAAATTTTGAGGACTCCACATTCCAGAATATCACGGCACGCTCGAAAATAAGATAGGCAGGCGACAGTACAACAACACTCACAGATAGTACAATTAGTTGAAATACAGCTATTCCTTGGAGACAGTAAATAAAGAGATTACAGTGTGTACAGTATGAATGAAAAAAAATAACAGACGATTCCTACAAACAACATTGTTATCATAAAAACAGCGCGCCAAATCAATCAAAGGAAAAAACGGTACGTTGAGGTGCACGATTTAACAAAAAATAATGGTAGAACTGAGTGGTAATTGCAGTCCAGTGACAGGTAAAACGATTGTTACCAATAACACAAACAGCCCAAACAGCAGTGTATCGGGAAGTGACCGAACAAACACAAACGATAGCCAAACATATAAAACCACAGACAGTAGCAACAGAAATATTCTACAGACAACAAAAGACTCCGATAACAATAACTTGGAAAACAGCATTGTCACACATGTCAAAGAAAAAGCATTCAGGAAATTTAAATTCCCGCCAGAGATTAGATTCGTGAAGGCAACGATATTCAAAATTGTAAAACAAGCAAATAACAATGAAATACCAAATACGATCAATATAAAAGACCAAAAGTGGAGTGGAATTTATTGCCGAGCAGTGACTGCGTGTAGGCACAATGCTCAAACTCTTGCCAGGAAAAACTACAAAGGTACGCAACCAACAAGAAAATGATTGCCGGCATGCAATCTTTCATAAGCCATTCTAACATTTTGGTCGTATTAACACTGACACGTAGACGATAAAAGAAACAACCAGATACCAGATAGTTTCCCATGAACGGTTCTAATCACGGACACACAAGACGTTAACTCAGAAAATAGGTACCAATTGCACGAAGACTATCGGCGGAAAAATTCACCAGAATTCAAATACTTCATGAAAAGAATTCTTGGAGCGGTGTCACCAAAACAGACAGACTTCAAAAGAAAATCAGTCAGAATGACAGTCAGTACGTCCGAGAACTGTTTCGCGGGGTTCGAATTTACTTCTCGCGCACAAATTTTGTGCGTGAATTTAACACGGCAATATTTCTGTACACCCTGAAATTCGCAACGATCGTATAAGGGTATATGTAAACTCAGCACTATTTCTGTGCGCGTGATGCACATTACTCTACTCTTGAATAAAAATAATTTATTTCAGTCTCTAGCAAAACCCAATTATTATTCCGTACCAACAACACTTACTTCTTTTCACGAATAAAAAAGAAATCTTTACTCAGTATTAATTCTAAAATATTAATCTCCCAAATAACAATTTGATACTGCTCTCCTAATTGTGAATTCTATTTCTCGACTACAATATTCCCTTTTTAAAATGTAGATTTTATTATGCTTGATTTATTCCTATTGCAACGTATTACGAATCCTCCATTATTTCTAATATTCTCAAAATTAAGTTCAAGATTAGTAGTAGGTTTGTATTATGTATGTACTGTTATTTTCTACATTAGTTCACCAATAGATAAACTTTCATTCATCGATGCTGTTATTGCCGGATCAATATAGACGTTTCTTTTCTTTTTCTTTTTTGGTCCACTACAATTAGTGGAGCTGCTACTAGTAATATTTGCCTCGCCATGCTTATTGTTGGTGTAATCTGTTGAACTTTCGTTCCTAAATCTGTCCCTCATCATTTCTTCCAATTTCCTTCCTGTTTCTGGGTGTTTTCGCATCTCGCCAATTTTGTCGCACAAGTCACTGAACAACTCGTGTCCTTCCTCCATCCATCCATTTCTGCTTCCACTGTCTGAATCGCAGAATTTTTTTTGTCGCGGAATCGTGGCATCACCCTTTCGCCGCTGCTGGTTCACCCATACATGATGCTCATTGTAGATCAGTACCAATGCAAATGCTTCATCTGCTATAGTAAATATATCACTCAGCAAGTGCCTCTCCTTCCGTTGTTTGAAATTGGAATTTGTCGGATTGATTGCCGACATGATTCTTGTAACAAAATAATAAAAATCTTCATCTTCCGCGTCTTTGTATGTTCTGTATTGAGGGTTTAAAATACCTGTGTCCTCATATTCTGTGTCTTGAATAACTGCAACAGTACCAGGGAATGTGATAGGGACTCGACCTTTTCTGTAATCGTCTGTACAGAAGTATCATCAGTATCAACAGGCAGCATGTTAGTGTTGTCAGACCAAAAATAGATTCCAAAATTCCTAATTTCAACAACCAATTCTCCCACCTGTATTTACCTATCCAGTTTTTTCTCGCTAATGTTTGTGAGTTGTGCCTCAATGCAGTCAGTACTGTCCCTACTCGTTTCCTGTAAAAGGAACAGAATGACGCAAGTGGAATATTTGGTGGCTTCATAACCGCATTTGCTTTAACAGCTTTTTGTATTACATGCGCCGTTACCTTGTCATTGATAGGGAACTTCATGTTGTGGTACCAATGTTTTTTGACGTAATCCCTTAGCTGCTTGTCCACTGTTTCAGTCATATCACTCAAAGCCTTAAGCATATTGTTGTCTGTTATAAGCCCATATTTGTCTGTAATTGTACTTACTGATCGTTCTCTTGTGTCGCCGGCATTATCAGTCCCCTCTCCCTGCATGGTTGCCTCCGTTTGTTTAGGTACCATTACTACCTTTCCCACCCCTATATGTGGTTCCCTCTCTTGTTGCCGTAAGTGTTTTGCCACTTCCTGTGCCAATTTGTCATATTGGATTTTTTTCATGACACGTTCCGCAACATCCTCTAAATTGTAGCATTCTCCGTTAGATGTTTTCTCTACCACATTGGTTTTTGTTCCTTCTTTCTGTTGGTTTGTTACTGTAGGGGTGGTTGTGTTGGTAATGCTCAGTGCTGGTTCGTTACTCTGGTTGATGGTGTTTTGTTCTTCCGTGTTTGTAGTAGTAGAAATTGTGTTGTCGGTACCATTTTTTTTACTGTTGCCCTTTGATGCGTTCATAGTTGTGGTATTACTGTTACACACTTTGTTAGTAATTGCGGTGTTTGTTTTCACTCTTTTTTCTTACCGTTGTTGTCCCCTGTATTTTGATGATCACCGGGCCGGATGGTTTTGTTGTTTCGAAGGGTCTTCCCCTTGGATTTTTTGCTTCGTCGTGTCTTTCCGATAGCATTCATATTTTTTTATTTTATTTTCTGAATACGGTGTCGATCAAGAATCATGTGTTTCTTTTTGTGTGGTTTTGTGTGTGTACTAATAATTTTGTCGGGTTGTGTACGGTGTTGTGTGTGTCGTGTGTGTGTGTGTGTGTGTGTGTGTGTGTACGGTGTTTCGTGTAGTATGTGTACAATGTTTTGTGTGTAGAGTTTTTTTGTGGGTTCTGTACGTTTGCCCTAACTTCTTCTGTGTGTTGTCTGGCTTGGGCGCGCCGTTATATATTTGTAGAAGTAGATCACGTACCTGTGCCAGCCAGCCGTCCTGCGCCATAATTTTTTCAGAAGGGAAACTTTTGATCACACTAAGGTTATGTATTTCAATCCTCTAGTCACATGTAGAATCTCGTAGACTGCACCTAACATACCGTACTGTCTTGTGTGCCATTTGTATCTACAAACCACATCATTTTCTGTAATGTGTGTGGCAAAGTTGTTCCCAATATGCATTTAAAAGTTGTTCCCAACATGCATTTCCTAAGTCATGTGATATGCATTCATGGCCTGGTACAAAAACTTTGGTAGTCATTACCAAATGAGACTTTTTGTGTCCTGTATTTTCATCAAAAATACACTCATGTTTGCCATTTGGTGAGTCAAACCACAACATTTCCAGCATCATTCTATGTGACAAAGTTGGTCCCAATATGCATTTGATGAGTCATAATAAATGTATTCATGGCTTGGACCGGATACTTTTTGAGTCATTACCCAATAAGTAAGTTTGTGCCCTGAAATTGCACCAAAAATACCCCCATGTTTGCCATTTGGAGAGTCTAACCCCAACATTTTGGGCATTCTGTGTGACAAAGTTTTTCCCAATATGAATTTGATGAGTCATGATGAATGTAGTATTCCTTGCTTGTACCATATACTTTTTGAGTTATTACCCAATAAGTTAGTTTGTGCCCTGGATTTGCACAAAAAATACCCTCATGTTTGCTATTTGGAGAGTCAAACCACAACATTTTGGGCATTCTGTGGGGCAAAGTTGTTCCCAATATGCAATTGATGGGTCATGATGAATCTATTCATGGCTTGGACCGGAAACTTTTGGAGTCATCACGCAATAAGTTAGTTTGTGCCCTGGAATTGCACCATTTTTACCCCCATGTTTGCCATTTGTAGAGTCAAACCACAACATTTCCAGCATTGTGTGTGACAAAGTTGTTCCCAATATGTATTTGATGGGATATGAAGAATGTATTCATGGCTTGGACTGGATACTTTTGGAGTCATTACCCAATAAGTAAGTTTGTGCCCTGGAATTGCACCAAAAATACCCCCATGTTTGTCATTTGGTGAGTCAAACCACAACATTTTTGGCATTCTGTGTGACAAAGTTGTTCGCAATATGCATTTGATGAGTCATGATGAATGTATTCATGGCTTGTACCATATACTTTTTGAGTCATTACCCAATAAGTTAGTTTGTGCCCTGGATTTGCACAAAAAATACCCTCATGTTTGCTATTTGGAGAGTCAAACCACAACATTTTGGGCATTCTGTGTGACAAAGTTGTTCGCAATATGCATTTGATGAGTCATGATGAATGTATTCATGGCTTGTGACATATACTTTTTGAGTCATTACCCAATAAGTTAGGGTGTGCCCTGGAATTGCCCAAAAATAACGTCATGTTTGCTATTTGTAGAGTCAAACCACAACATTTTGGGCATTCTGTGGGGCAAAGTTGTTCGCAATATGCATTTGATGAATCATGATGAATGTATTCATGGCTTGGTGGACTGAATATTTTGGAAGTCATTGCCCAATAAGTTAGTCTGTGACCTGGATTTGCACCAAAAATACCCCCATGTTTGCCATTTGTAGAGTCAAACCACAACATTTCCAGCATTCTGTGTGACAGAGTTGTTCCCAATATGTATTTGATGGTTCATGAAGAATGTATTCATGGCTTGGACTGGATACTTTAGGAGTCATTACCCAATAAGTAAGTTTGTGCCCTGGAATTGCACCAAAAATACCCCCATGTTTGCCATTTGTAGTGTCAAACCACAACATTTTTGGCATTCTGTGTGACAAAGTTGTTCCCAATATGCATTTGATGAGTCATGATGAATGTATTCATGGCTTGTACCATATACTTTTTGAGTCATTACCCAATAACTTAGTTTGTGCCCTGGAATTGTACCAAAAGTACCCTCATGTTTGTCATTTGGAGAGTCAAACCACTACCTTTTGGGCATTCTGTGGGGCAAAGTTGTTCGCAATATGCATTTGATGGGTAATGAGGAATGTATTCATGGCTTTGACTGAATATTTTGGAAGTCATTGCCCAATAAGTTAGTTTGTGCCCTGGAATTGCACCAAAAAAAAAACCCATGTTTGCTATTTGGAGAGTCAAACCACAACATTTTTGGCATTCTGTGGGGCAAAGTTGTTCCCAATATGTATTTGATGAGTCATGAAGAATGTATTCATGGCTTGGACTGGATACTTTAGGAGTCATTATCCAATAAGTAAGTTTGTGCCCTGGTGGAATTGCACCAAAAATACCCCCATGTTTGTCATTTGGTGAGTCAAACCACAACATTTTTGGCATTCTGTGTGACAAATTTTTTCCCAATATGCATTTGATGAGTCATGATGAATGTATTCATGGCTTGTACCATATACTTTTGTCGTCATTACCCAATAAGTTAGTTTGTGCCCTGGAATTGCACCAAAAATACCCTCATGTTTGCTATTTGGAGAGTCAAACCACAACATTTTGGGCAATCTGTGGGGCAAAGTTGTTTGCAATAGGCATTTGATGGGTCATGATGAATGTATTCATGGCTTGGACTGAATATTTTGGAAGTCATTGACCAATAAGTTAGTTTGTGACCTGGATTTCCACAAAAAATATCCCCCCATGTTTGCCATTTGGAGAGTCAAACCACAACATTTTGGGCATTCTGTGGGGCAAAGTTGTTCGCAATATGCATTTGATGGGTCATGATGAATGTATTCATGGCTTGGACTGAATTTTTTTTATTCATTGCCCAATAAGTTAGTTTGTGCCCTGGAATTGCACAAAAAATACCCCCATGTTTGCCATTTACCACAAAATTTTGGGCATTCTGTGTGGCAAAGTTGTTCCCAATATGTATTTGATGGGTAATGATGAATGTATTCATGGCTTGGACCAGATACTTTTGGAATCATTACCCAATAAGTTTTTTTGTGGTGCCCTGTAATTGCACCAAAAATACCCCCATGTTTACCATTTGTAGTGTCAAACCACAACATTTCTGGCTTTCTGTGGGGAAAAGTTGTTCCCAATATGTATTTGATGGGGTATGATGAATGTATTCATGGCTTGTACCATATACTTTTTGAGTCATTACCCAATAAGTTAGGGTGTGCCCTGGAATTGTACCAAAAATACCCTCATGTTTGCCATTTGGAGAGTCAAACCACTACATTTTGGGCATTCTGTGTGACAAAGTTGTTCGCAATAGGCATTTGATGGGTCATGATGAATGTATTCATGGCTTGGACTGAATATTTTGGAAGTCATTGACCAATAAGTTAGTTTGTGACCTGGATTTCCACAAAAAATACCCCCCATGTTTGCCATTTGTAGAGTCAAACCACAACATTTCCAGCATTGTGTGTGACAAAGTTGTTCCCAATATGTATTTGATGGTTCATGAAGAATGTATTCATGGCTTGGACTGGATACTTTTGGAGTCATTACCCAATAAGTAAGTTTGTGCCCTGGTGGAATTGCACCAAAAATACCCCCATGTTTGCCATTTGTAGAGTCAATCCACAACATTTGGGGCTCTCTACGTGGGGCAAAGTTGTTCCCAATATGCATTTGATGAGTCATGATGAATGTATTCATGGCTTGGACCAGATACTTTTGTCGTTATTACCCAATAAGTTTTATCTAGTACAACAAGTGACTTGTAAGTTACTCGCGTAGAAACGTACGCTGATTCAGTACTAATATGTATCTTGTACAACAAGCGTGTAGTAATCTACTCGCGTAGGAACCTAAGCGGATACACTACTAGTATTTATCTTGTACAACAAGCGTGTATTAATCATCTCACGTAGAATCCTATGCCCTAACCCTAACCCTAACCCTAAACCCTAACCCCAACCCTAAGGAATTCAATACCCGAAAATATCTAGTACTAAAAACACGTAGAAACGTACACGTGTAGAAACCTACGTGGATTGAGTAACGAAAATTATGAAGTACTATAAACGTGTAGAAATCTACTCGCGTAGAAACCTACACGGATACAGTACCGAAAATTATCTAGTAAGGTGTAAACATCTTCTCAGTGTAGAAATCTACGCGGATTCAGTACTGAAAATTGTCTAGTACTAAAAACGTGTAGAATTCTACACTAGTACAAAATCGTGTAGAATTCTACATGATGTACTAGAAGTATCCTCTACTTCGATCGATCGATCGAAGTAGAGCGAAAATCGTACGCGAAAAAAAAAAAAATCTCTCTCACACAAACACACAGTAATTGTAATTTTCTTTTCTACCTCGCGACAAACAAAAAAAATCACTTTTTCTACCTACCCAAAAAAAAAAACAATCACTTCATGATCTGTTCTACCTCGCAATAAAGAAAGTGTGCCGTAACAAACGAAAACGCAATCGGTCTTAGGGCCGATTGATTCAGTGAGTAAGAATAAGAGTAACCATCTTAGAATCGGTAAACGTCGATCATCTCTGATCGACAGGTTAATTACTCGTCGTATCGTGTAATTTCTAAGCATACAAAACACACGTAAATAATCTTTGATCGGTCTTTCGTGTTACCATAATTCACCGTGATATTCTCATTGAATATCACATGTGATTGTACCTTATCATGTAGAATTAGTACTAGGTTGTACATAGATTTTAGGGCATGATAGTGTTTTAGAGTTGTTAATTCTTCAAAGAGTGAGCTGATGGGGAAAATCCCGCTAAGAGGCAATCCACATAAAAGCGCCAACGATTATTCACTCATTAGGTTAATAACCTTACGAATAAGGTTATTGCCTTCTTTATGACTCTTCGTACGATACGCCCGCTTAGTACGTATGAATACGCGTTACACGGTGAATTCTTTTCAGTCCCCTTCAGTCATAAATCCTCCAACCGTTAAGCGGCTGGATTCTATGACTTAACCTATTCATTGTGAGTCATTGTCGTGTGTTGAATACCAAACTGTATCCAGTCTACCATCAGAGGCCCTATCAAAAATGGGGAGGCATTTTGCCATTCATTCTGGCTTGTATCATGGCATTTTGCCCTGATCCTTGCCGGTTTGATATATTGTATTCATGGATCAAATTATCCATTTTCGAAATGCTCATTACAGATCGATTTATTCCATGATCGAACAAAAATCAACTTGTTACTTTGATCGAACGTTCCATCAAACGATTGATTCCTAACAAATTTCTTACCACATGCAACGAGAACAATGTTGCCGGAAAACAGCGCCACTCATTAGCTTTGTAAACAAATCAGCAATATTTGTTGAACCTGGTTCCTTTGCAACTCTGATAATTCCTGCTGCAATAGATTCACGTGCTTTGTGGTATGCAATGCTGTTGTGCTTCTTCTTACATGGACTTTCAGGTCGTGTGACATTTGTGACAACAGAATCATTATCACAATACACATTGGTGCTTCCATCAATTGGAACACCCATCATTCTCAACTTGTACCTTAGACCTTCAACCAATTCGATTGCAATTTTCAATGCAATGATTTCAGATCCAAAAGTTTGTCTTTTGGAAAACCAAATGATCGGTGCATTATTAATGAAGATAATAACACCGGTATGAGACCTCCTTGTTGCCTTGCATCCGGCATGATCGGCATCAACAAAACAACTCATTGTCACATGTTTTCCCAAAGCTTCAGGCATATCTGCTGGTATGACTTCAGTAGCGCCAGGATAAAATTCAGACCAGTCACATTTTTGAAGTTTACTCTCATCAATGCTCGGTACTGAATCATCGAACACCAATTTCGACCTGTTGTATTTTTTCAAATATGCGAATATATGAAATAACTGGTTTAGGTGTCCCTTTCTTGCTTGAGCCAAATACCTTGACATCAGTGAGACTGGCATTACAATGTCGAGCCTTCCTAGTTCACAAATCCATCTGAGAACTCCAATCAAACCTTGATAGTAATTTTGCAATTCAGGATTCAATTCCTCTGATATATCAATTTCCGGTCTGTAATCATGTGACAGTGGGCTGGATGCTGACTTTGGTAGATACTTGTAGCCATATTTTTCAGTTCCTAGCTCTTGTTCGACAGCTGCAACAGCTTTTGCCGTATATTTGGTGCTTGATAGTGACCATCTTGGCTTTGAATCACCTTCAAAGTAAAACTTTCCAATATCAGCTCCCAAATACAGAGTTGGCTCTTCAATCGTATCATCCTTCAATTTGAACTTCCGTTCAATGTTTTCAAGCTGGAACTTTGGATCTTCACCAGAACATAAGATATCGTCTACATAGGCAATGAGTATTGCCCAGTATCTTGATCCATCTTTCCTGGTTTCAATCCGTAAGTGCACATCCGGATCAGCTTTGCAAGGGGAATACCCAAGATCTCTCAAATGCTGTGTGAGATATGATCTAAAGGATGCACCCGCAACTGGCAATCCATACAGTGTTCGAACTATCTTGCAGGGCCTTCCTGCAAGATGTGGCGCGAATCCGTCTTCAGCTCTCGCTTTTAGAAAGTATTTTTCTTTAATCGGGGCTGTCAAATATGCATTTTGAATATCTGCTGAGAGAACTTTCAAATCATTCAATGCTGCTAGCAAGAAGAATATTCTTACTGAGTCGCGACTGGGGACAGATGAATATGTATTCTCTTTTGCTATGACAGGAACCTTGTGACCATCCCCTACCAATCTGGCCTTCCTTGTTAGGGATCCAAGCTTGATGTCAAAGATCATATGGGTGGTTATTTCCTTGTGACCGACTGGGATAACATCATCATCAGAGAATTCAAAAGCTGCCATGTTGTTTGTCATTTCCTTATGAATTGCTCGTTCCCAGTGGTCTGTACCTGTTTTCTTATCAATTGCCATTGCTTGTGTAATTGAATGTGGTAATTCCACACCATATTTGTGAGTCTTCAACCAATACTTGGCTGTTTTCGCTGCCTTAAGGATTCGCTCCTTTCTTCTCAAAATTTTGTGCACCCACCATCTGAATGCTGGTGACTTTTCAAGATTATTGTTGACTGCATATTCAGCTAGTTGCACTGGGAACGATTCTTTAACATCACTGAGCTTGCACCATGATTCTGATCCATCTTTCCAGCTGGCGAGAATCCTCCAACCCCTAGTCGTCGGCTTATGGCTTTGATGGCCATTTTTGCCTATAGTTGTGGCTTCCTCATCAGTTAGAGCAGTGTTGTTGCATTCATGGTCAATTAGCTCATCTAACATTGTGAACATTCGTCCATCATCATCAACAGAACTGTACAGACTCTCTGCAACAATATTTGCTGTGTATTCCTCAATGGTGCCATCAGGTAATTGCAATTTGTACAGCCTTGTGTCTAGTATTGGATTCTCATTCCTTACTCCAATTGGCCTGTTTTGCAAATCTCGCACCCTATCCTTGACAATGCACCTGAGCCTTTCATCATTTCTTTCAATGATTACTTCATTCCCCAGATACTCATCTGGTTCATCAATATCTTCTACTGACGCCTCTGGCTCAGCCATTTCAAGTTTCAGATCAGGTGATTTCACTGGTTGTTCCTCAAATAGCTCCATTTGAGGCTCTGGGTAGTTTTCCTGGAAGAAGGACGCACTGTCTTTCACTTCATCGCCAATCTTGGATTCAATTGATTTGTCGATTGCTTCCATTCTTCTTCGGACATCTCTATCCCTCCATTCATATTCTTTGACAGGCCTTATTGAATTTGTAGATATTGGTATTGCTGATTCAGTCAGGATCCAAAAACAATCACCTCCACCTATCTTATTGCCACACGGGCCCAACCATCTACCCAATCTTTCAACTCCACGAGAGGAAGAATCACCTTTATCAAAGTAAAATATAAAAACCTTACCATTCTGATGACGTGTATAGTGTAATATCAGGCCTATAGCCATGAACCAATTCAAATGGAGTTCTCCCCATTGAGGAAGGGTTGCTCGATGCCGTTCTCTGCCTGATATTAGCACATAGTTCACCACAAAATGACCATAATCTCCGCGGTGACTTCTTCTTTGCTGACTTGGTTGTGATTGCACCACCAAGATGACCAATTGCTTGCTCGGCTCGATTTTGAAATGGGCAATGTGGTTGGATGAATGTCTGATGAATATGGTTGCGTTTCACAATTGAATTCCAGTGCGTCTTGTAGGTCCTTGGAGAGCCCTGTTCTGGAGCACCATCAGAAATCAAATGCTCAGGGATTCCAACTTCATGAATGAACATTTTCAACCCTTGATGCGCTTGCGATTTGTCCTGTATTGGTATAAATACTTCAAACCCATTTCCATTTGTAAAGATCTGCGCGCATTTTTCTTGCCTCATAATACTGGTGGTCCTAGCATGCCACGTATCAGTGTACCAGGTTCCTTGTGCAATTCTCTTGTTTCTAAAGCGCTGTGTAGGCAGACGGCTTCATCAATGGTAGTTGCAAATTCCTCAGTGCCTTCTGAGTCGTGACTTTCAGTGTCTGTTCAGCTTTCTTGAAACTAATATTCCAAGTCTTGGCTAAGCGTTCACAATCAACTTTGTTTGGACCTTCAATAGTTATCACTGATGGCCCCCATTGATTTCTTCTGTCGAGAGACCGCCGTTCAAGTGTATTGTCAATTTCTTGCAAGCTAGGGGCCGGTTTTGATTCATCTTCAGGAGCTTCCATGAAGTCAAATTCTGTGTCATCAAACAAAAACTGGTCTACCCTTCGCGCGCTTGAAATATTTGTTACTGAAGAAATCCGGTGAGAAATATTGCCATCTGTTGCAATTTGACATTCAGTCAGCATTCTTCTGGTTGACACCTGGTGCAATCTCATCAGCTTGCATTGCTGCATGAGGTTTGGATGCCTTGTCTCTAAGCTAGTCTTGGAGAGCATGTCTGTAACATTACTTGTTGGTTCTGTTACAACTGAGCTTGCGTCTCCAGTTGACATGGCTTGAACGCTAAACTGGTCCCCTGAAATTGGATCACCATTGTCAATTGCTAACTCCGCCATCCTGAACTTCAGTGAATGTGGGTCCCATGGGGTGTCATTTGTTGCAATCAAATGTTGACATTCATCAAGCTCCATTCTTGTTGGCTTCCTTGTGGGGAAATATGAAATCACATTTCTCATACTCAGTTTTATGAAAACTTTCTTCGGATCATCATCCTCCATTGGTGTTTGGATTGTGATTCCATGCTTGGATCTAGGGTCAAACTGACGGGGTGTCTCTTCAACAGAATTGAAATTGCAATCCCTCACTTGATTTGGGCATATCAAGCTGTTCTTCAATTTGTTCCCAAAGTACAGCGCTTGGTGGAACACTATGATGTAGACTTGACCTGATGTTGGATTTGTCCAAGCAGTTGCACAACTTCCAATTGGGATTTTCTTGATTGGCTTGTATTCTTCAGAAAAGGGCGCAACATCAACATGTATTGTGATCTGATCAGGATTGAGCAATACCATATTGCTTCCAGCCGCAGTTGTGTCTGCATGTGAGTCTAACTCACAGTATCCTTCTTCATTTTCTCCATCATCGAAATCTAGAGGGATATTCATCTTATATAATGACCGGCTCACCATTTTTAACAATTTGTTTTCTAGTGTCCGGTTATGATGTCATTTCTTAGATTTTGATCCAAAGCTATCACCTGCTCCTTCCTTTTCAGCATCTTTTGCCTTCTTGGTCTCAGCAGCCTTGAGATTTCTTTTCTTCTTTGCCTGTCTCTGTTCATCTGGTAAAGCTCCTGACGCTGTTCTTTTGACATTGTTTTATAAACACTTGTTGGATAGGGCTTGCACTCAACTTTTCCTGTAAACGTTCCAGTTGTTTTCTGCTTCTTATTGCTTGTTGTGCCCACAGAATTGGTGGAGTTGTTAGTTGAACGTTTAACACTAACCCTAAGAGTTGACAACGTAACCTTCTAGACGGAGTTTATGTGGGGGGGGTTTGGGGGGGGGAAAATACGTAGAAATATTAAAAAAATCTGTTTTTAACAAGTAGACTTGGTACAAACGCTACGACTAAAAATCGTAAAAAACAGGACCCAAATAATTATTTACAAAAATGAGATGCTTCTTCTAAAAGCAATAGTAATAGCTAGTGGCGCGCGCTCATTTTTATGGTAGCAAACTCTCATTTTTATGGTTGCAAGTTACCATAAGATTTAACCTGAATAAAGAAAAAAATCATACGATTAAAATCTGTCTTAGATCAAGTTGGTCGTCCTCGTTGTCAACCTTGCCAGATGAGAGAGTTGGTGAGAAAAAATAATATCGGACTTGTTAGAATTCTCATACCGGCGAAAGCCGACAAACCAAGGTGCGGTACCGGTTACTCTCATACAAATCGATTGGTAATAGATCACCTAGGTACGAGTACGAGTACAAAGCTGTCGGAATTCGATCGAAAAAGCCAACAAACCGAGGTGCGAACTCACTTCTGTTTCTTTCATGATTCATCATATCCATAATAGGAACAATATTCATGGTTCAATCACCCAAAATAACAGATTTTCTATTTTCTAATTGCAAATTAGTGTGTATTTTTCCTCCAAATCCAGGACCCAAATGCACTTAGTAGGTTCTGACACACCAACTATGACAGATAACTCACTTCTGTTTCTTTCATGATTCATCATATCCATAATAGAAACAATATTCATGGTTTGATCACCCAAAATAACAGATTTTCTATTTTCTAATTGCAAATTAGTGTGTATTTTTCCTCCAAATCCAGGACCCAAATGCACTTACTAGGTGGTGACACACTAACTATGACAGATAACTCACTTCTGTTTCTTTCATGATTCATCATATCCATAATAGGAACAATATTCATGGTTCAATCAGACAAAATATCTAATTTTCTATTTTCTAATAGCAAATTAATGAATACTGTTTATGTGGTATGTACTGGTATTCATAGTAGCAGTACGATACCAGTACTTGTACTACTTGGCAGGTACTTGATGGTCTGTCCTTTTTCCGTTTTTATGGTCTGTCCTTTTTCCGTTTTTATGGTCTGTCCTTTTTCCATTTTAATGGTCTGTCCTTTGTCTGTCCCTTGTTTTTATGGTCCGTCCTTTACCTCTTTTCTGTTTTTATGGTCTGTCCCTTATCCGCTGCCGGCATGCGCGCGCGTGCGCGCGCCGGCACAGTTTCAAAAACAGCTAAAAAGCAGTTATTTTAATTAAAGAGTTCTCCTTAATTTTTTTCGTGCCATTTACTTAACCCTCTTTCCTTCTGACAGACCGATATGGGCAACCAGACATTCCCAGAATTTTTTTAAAAACGTCATTCAGTAGTACGTGATTTGCGCTTTAAGTTGATATTTTCAGAATTTTCTGGGGATGTCTGGTTGCTGAGATCGATCTGTCAGAAGTTGGGCACGTGAAAAACGGTACAATCAAAGGCAAAATGACGGTACGTACGAGATTGATTTTTTTTTCGTAGGTACGAGATTGATTTTATTTTTGGTACGTACAAGATTTTTTTTTCCAACGTATGTAAAACATGTAGAATTCTACAGAAGATTGAAGTATCCTCTACCGTACTTCGATCGATTATTTTTTTTCTAAACGGAAAAAAAACTCTCTCCCACACAAACAGTAATAATCTTTTCTTACCTTGCGACAGACAAAAAAATCACTTTTTTTATCTCTTGACAAAAATAACAATCCTTTCACAATCAGCCTTCTGACATCCAACTTATTTGAGTAGAGTTGCTATTTGGCACTCCGTCGGTGAACGTGGGATTCCACCTTATACTTCTTTATCAGTATTCGGCAGGTTATCCGTGCTCTTATATTTTAGTCTGAAATAACAGCCTTGTACTGAAAAAAGAATTAGCTCGCATTGGACAAGAGGTGGTTTGCTGGATAGATAGTAGTGTTCTTGGACTTGATCACCCAAACATATACGTCTTGAGAGCAATAAATCTGCATCCATTGCTTCTATATCAACAGGCACGAGGTACTGTTTTTCGTGACAGAGGAGTAAGAATTCTGCAAATCTACGGCAGCAGCAACAACAACAATTTCATTGGGACGATTTTCGGAACGTCGGAACAAGCAAAGGTAAGAATGAGAGAGATAGGCAACGGCTACGGCTACGGCAATTGATTGGTCTTCCACTCCACCGGCATTACTGATAATGTATTTCCTCTCTGTTTTTCTTCTTATTTTCAGAGGACCAAATCAGAAGCAACGACTCAAAACCAACGGATTGGGATCAACGGATCGGAAGTAGCAACCATCGAATTGTCAGCAAGGGATCGGAAGCAGCGGATCAGAATCAACGGATCAAGGTGCGGTGGTCGTCTTCCCTGTAGGTGCGGGGAATTTTCCCGGTTGGTGGTAATTACGATCGGCATATACATTATATTATTCTGTTGTTATTATTAACTCTATGTAGTACATCAATAGATACTCACCCATTTTGTTCAATTGGCAACAACGGCAACAAATCGTCGGCACCAAATAGCTCCTCCTCCTCCACCGGCGATCCACCCGAATAGCTCCTCCACCGGCGCAAAGCAACAACAGCAACCGGGCCGGGGCTTGGAAGGCTATTTTTTAGCCAAATTTTGCCCATCCATGTTGAGTCGTTTTTTTCTGATCCGCTGGATCAATCAATTCGAAACTTGGTCGACGTGTTCTTATATATGTAATGAAGAGGACCCTGCAATATCGTTGCTGTTGGTGCCGTTGGTGCAGAGATATCTGCTGTGACTGTTGTTTGGGTTGCTTCCTTGAAATGTAGCCAAATTTTGCCCCTCTGCTTCACCGGTTCGATTCTTCTGATCCGCTGGATCAATCAATTCGAAACTTGGTCGACGTGTTCTTATATATGTAATGAAGAGGACCCTGCAATATCGTTGCTGTTGGTGCCGTTGGTGCAGAGATATCTGCTGTGACTGTTGTTTGGGTTGCTTCCTTGAAATGTAGCCAAATTTTGCCCCTCTGCTTCACCGGTTCGATTCTTCTGATCCGCTGGATCAATCAATTCGAAACTTGGTCGGCGTGTTCTTATATATGTAATGAAGAGGACCCTGCAATATCGTTGCTGTTGGTGTCGTTGATATGGAGATATCTGCTGTGACTGTTATTTGGGGTGTTTCTTTGAAATACAACCAAATTTTCCCAATCTGCTTCACCGGTTCGATTCTTCTGATCCGCTCAATCAATCGATCCGAAACTTGAAGGACGTCTCCTTCTAGACGTAATAAAGAGGTCTGTGCAATATCGTTGGAAGCGGCGACCTCGGTATGGAGATATCTGCTGTCACCGTTATTTGGGTTGCTTCCTTGAAATACAACCAAATTTTCCCAATCTGCTTCACCGGTTTGATTCTTCCAATCCACTCAATCAATCGATTCGAAACTTGCAGGCCTTGTCCTTCTCGATATAATGAAGGGATCCCTGCAATATCGTTGCCCGCGGTGACTTCAGTATGGAGATATTAATATTCACCGTTTTTTTCCCTTGTTTACCTTCAAAATGGACTTTGTGTGTCCAATGCTTTGCCGGTTAGATACTTCCAATCCACTAATCAATCGATTCGAAACTTGCAGGCCTTGTCCTTCTCGATATAATGAAGGGATCCCTGCAATATCGTTGCCCGCGGTGACTTCAGTATGGAGATATTAATATTCACCGTTTTTTTCCCTTGTTTACCTTCAAAATGGACTTTGTGTTTCCAATGCTTTGCCGGTTAGATACTTCCAATCCACTCAATCAATCGATTCGAAACTTGCAGGCCTTGTCCTTCTCGATATAATGAAGGGATCCCTGCAATATCGTTGCCCGCGGTGACTTCAGTATGGAGATATTAATATTCACCATTGTTTTCCCTTGTTTACCTTCAAAATGGACCTTGTGTGTCCAATGCTTTGCCGGTTAGATACTTCCAATCCACTCAATCAATCGATTCGAAACTTGCCGGCCTTGTCCTTCTTCATATAATAAAGAGATCCCTGCAATATCGTTGCCCGCGGCGCCTTCAGTATGGAGATATCTGCTGTCCCTTGGGTTTGGAGGGGGTGTTTTCTGTGGAGGTGAAAATTCGGATTTGGAGTCCTCTGCTACTAGGCCCTCCTATTGCTTCTAACGCGTACAGCAGATCCGGGTTGATGACTGAGATAGAAAGATTTGCACTGTGTTCAAATCTGGTGGGTTTTTGGGTTGATGATTGAATTAGATTTTGGTTAGGGACTGGAAAGATTTGCACTGTGTTCAAATCTGGTGGGTTTTTGAGTTGACGATTGAATTATATTTTGGTTAGGGACTGGCGGTATTTGCACTGTGTTCAAATCTGGTGGGTGTTTGGGTTGACCATTGAATTATATTTTGGTAAGGGACTGGAAAGATTTTCACTGTGTTCAAATCTGGTGGGTTATTGGGTTGACGATATAATTATATTTTGGTGGGGGATGTGCAAGATTTGCACTGTGTTCAAATCTGGTGGGTTTTTGTTTGGTTGGGGACTGGCAGGATTTGCACTGTGTTCAAATCTGGTGGGTTTTTGGGTTGATGACTGAGTTATATTTTGGTGGGGGATCTGCAGTAGTTGCACTGACTTCAAATCAGGTGGGGTTTTGGGTTAACGATTCAATTATATTTTGGTTGGGGACTGCCAAGATTTGCACTGTGTTCAAATCTGGTGGGTTTTTGGGTTGATGACTGAATTATTTTTTGGTTAGGGACTGGAAAGATTTGCACTGTGTTCAAATCTGGTAGGTTTTTGAGTTGATGACTGAGTTATATTTTGGTTTGGGACTGGCAGGATTTGCACTGTGTTCAAATCTGGTCGGTTTTTGGGTTGATGACTGAGTTATATTTTGGTCGGGGATCGGCAGGATTTGCACTATGCTCAAATCTGGTTGGATTTTGGGTTGACGATTGAATTATATTTTGGTTAGGGACTGGCGGTATTTGCACTGTGCTCAAATCTGGTGGGTTTTTTGGTTGATGACTGAGTTATATTTTGGTTAGGGACTGGGAAGATTTGCACTGTGTTCAAATCTGGTGGGTTTTTTTGGTTGATGATTGAGTTAATTTGGTTAGGGATTGGCAGCATTTGCACTGTGCTCAAATCTGGTGGGTTTTTGGGTTGATGACTGAGTTATATTTTGGTTGGTGACTGGCAGGATTTGCACTGTGTTCAAATCTGGTGGGTTTTTGTGTTCATGACTGAGTTATATTTTAGTCGGGGACTGGCAGGATTTGCACTGTGCTAAAATCTAGTGGGTTTTTGGGTTGATGACTGAATTATATTTTGGTTAAGGACTTGAAAGATTTGCACTGTGTTGAATCTGGTGGGTTTTTGAGTTGATGACTGAATTATATTTTGGTTAGGGATCTGCAGTAGTTGCACTGACTTCAAATCAGGTGGGGTTTTGGGTTAACGATTCAATTATATTTTGGTTGGGGACTGCCAAGATTTGCACTGTGTTCAAATCTGGTGGGTTTTTGGGTTGATGACTGAATTATTTTTTGGTTAGGGACTGGAAAGATTTGCACTGTGTTCAAATCTGGTAGGTTTTTGAGTTGATGACTGAGTTATATTTTGGTTTGGGACTGGCAGGATTTGCACTGTGTTCAAATCTGGTCGGTTTTTGGGTTGATGACTGAGTTATATTTTGGTCGGGGATCGGCAGGATTTGCACTGTCTTCAAATCAGGTTGGTTTTTGGGTTGACGATTGAGTTATATTTTGGTCGGGGACTGGCAGGATTTGCACTGTGCTCAAATCTGGTGGGTTTTTTGGTTGATGACTGAGTTATATTTTGGTTAGGGACTGGGAAGATTTGCACTGTGTTCAAATCTGGTGGGTTTTTTTGGTTGATGATTGAGTTAATTTGGTTAGGGATTGGCAGCATTTGCACTGTGCTCAAATCTGGTGGGTTTTTGGGTTGATGACTGAGTTATATTTTGGTTGGTGACTGGCAGGATTTGCACTGTGTTCAAATCTGGTGGGTTTTTGTGTTCATGACTGAGTTATATTTTAGTCGGGGACTGGCAGGATTTGCACTGTGCTAAAATCTAGTGGGTTTTTGGGTTGATGACTGAATTATATTTTGGTTAAGGACTTGAAAGATTTGCACTGTGTTCAAATCTGGTGGGTTTTTGAGTTGATGACTGAATTATATTTTGGTTAGGGACTGGAAAGATTTGCACTGTGTTCAAATCTGGTGGGTTTTGAGGTTGACGATTGAATTATATTTTGGTTAGGGACTGGAAAGATTTGCACTGTGTTCAAATCTGGTTGTTTTTTTGGTTGATGACTGAGTTTTATTTTTCTCGGGGATTGGCAGGATTTGCACTGTGCTCAAATCTGGTGGATTTTTGAGTTGAGTACTGAATTATATTTTGGTTAGGGACTGGAAAGATTTGCACTGTGTTCAAATCTGGTGGGTTTTGAGGTTGACGATTGAATTATATTTTGCTTAGGGACTGGAAAGATTTGCACTGTGTTCAAATCTGGTGGGTTTTTTGGTTGATGACTGAGTTATATTTTGGTTGGTGACTGGCAGGATTTGCACTGTGTTCAAATCTGGTGGGTTTTTTGTGTTGATGACTGAATTATATTTTGGTTAGGGACTGGAAAGATTTGCACTGTGTTCAAATCTGGTGGGTTTTGAGGTTGACGATTGAATTATATTTTGGTTAGGGACTGGAAAGATTTGCACTGTGTTCAAATCTGGTTGGTTTTTTGGTTGATGACTGAGTTTTATTTTTCTCGGGGATTGGCAGGATTTGCACTGTGCTCAAATCTGGTGGATTTTTGGGTTGAGTACTGAGTTTTATTTTGGTCGGGGATCGGCAGGATTTGTAGTGTCTTCAAATCAGGTGGGTTTTTGGGTTGATGACTGAGTTATATTTTGCTTAGGGACTGGAAAGATTTGCATTGTGTTCAAATCTGTCGGGTTTTAGGGTTGACGATATAATTATATTTTGGTTAGGGACTGAAAAGATTTGCACTGTGTTCAAATCTGGTTGGTTTTTGGGTTGATGACTGAGTTTTATTTTAGTCGGGGATTGGCAGGATTTGCACTGTACTAAAATCTGGTGGGTTTTTGGGTTGATGACTGCGTTATATTTTGGTCAGGGACTGGCAGGATTTGTACAGTGCTCAAATCTGGTGGGTTTTTGGGTTCATGACTGAGTTATATTTTAGTCGGGGACTGGCAGGATTTGCACTGTGCTAAAATCTAGTGGGTTTTTGGGTTGATGACTGAATTATATTTTGGTTAAGGACTTGAAAGATTTGCACTGTGTTCAAATCTGGTTAGTTTTTGGGTTGATGACTTAGTTATATTTTAGTCCGGGATTGGCAGGATTTACACTGTGCTAAAATCTGGTGGGTTTTTGAGTTGACGACTGAGTTATATTTTAGTCGGGAATTGGCAGGATTTGCACTGTGCTAAAATCTGGTTGGTTTTTGAATTGATGACTGAGTTATATTTTGGTTAGGGACTGGAAAGATTTGCACTGTTTTCAAATCTTGTGGGTTTTAGGGTTGACGATTTAGTTATATTTTGGTTCGGGACTGAAAAGATTTGCACTGTGTTCAAATCGGGTTGGTTTTTGGGTTGATGACTGAGTTATATTTGAGTCAGGGATTGGTAGGATTTGCACTGTGCTAAAATCTAGTGGGTTTTTGGGTTGATGGCTGAGTTATATTTTAGTCGGGAATTGGCAGGATTTGCACTGTTCTAAAATCTGGTGGGTTTTTGGGTTGATGACTGAGTTATATTTTGCTTAGGGACTGGAATGATTTGCACTGTGTTCAAATCTGGTGGGTTTTAGGGTTGACGATTTAATTATATTTTGGTTCGGGACTGAAAAGATTTGCACTGTGTTCAAATCTGGTGGGTTTTTGGGTTGATGACTGAGTTATATTTTAGTCGTGGATTGGCAGGATTTGCACTGTGCTAAAGTCTGGTGGGTTTTTGGGTTGATGACTTAGTTATATTTTGGTCGGGGACTGGCAGGATTTGCACTGTGCTAAAATCTGGTGGGTTTTTGGGTTGATGACTGAGTTATATTTTAGTCGGGAATTGGCAGGATTTGCACTGTGCTAAAATCTGGTTGGTTTTTGAACTGATGACTGAGTTATATTTTGGTTAGGGACTGGAAAGATTTGCACTGTGTCTAAATCTGGTGGGTTTTAGGGTTGACAATTTAATTATATTTTGGTCAGGGACTGAAAAGATTTGCACTGTGTTCAAATCTGGTTGGTTTTTGGGTTGATGACTGAGTTATATTTTAGTCGGGGATTGGCAGGATTTGCACTGTGCTAAAATCTGGTTGGTTTTTGAATTGATGACTGAGTTATATTTTGGTTAGGGACTGGAAAGATTTGCACTTTGTCTAAATCTGGTTTGTTTTAGGGTTGACGATTTAATTATATTTTGGTTAGGGACTGGAAAGATTTGCACTGTGTTCAAATCTGGTTGGTTTTTGGGTTGATGACTGAGTTATATTTTAGTCTGGGATTGGCAGGATTTGCACTGTGCTAAAATCTGGTTGGTTTTTGGGTTGATGACTGAGTTATATTTTGATTAGGGACTGGAAAGATTTGCACTGTATTCAAATCTGGTGGGTTTTTGGGTTGATGACTGAGTTATATTTTAGTCGGGAATTGGCAGGATTTGCACTGTGCTAAAATCTGGTTGGTTTTTGAATTGATGACTGAGTTATATTTTGGTTAGGGACTGGAAAGATTTGCACTGTGTCTAAATCTGGTGGGTTTTAGGATTGACGATTTAATTATATTTTGGTTCGGGACTGAAAAGATTTGCACTGTGTTCAAATTTGGTTTGTTTTTTGGTTGATGGCTAAATTATATTTTAGTCGGGGATTGGCAGGATTTCCACTGTGCTAAACTCTGGTGGGTTTTTGGGTTGATGACTGAGTTATATTTTGGTCGGGGACTGGCAGGATTTGCACAGTGATAAAATCTGGTGGGTTTTTGGGTTGATGACTGAGTTATATTTTAGTCGGGAATTGGCAAAATTTGCACTGTGCTAAAATCTGGTTGGTTGTTGGGTTGATGACTGAGTTATATTTTGGTTAGGGACTGGAAAGATTTGCACTGTGTTCAAATCTGGTGAGTTTTAGGGTTAACGATTTAATTATATTTTGGTTAGGGAATGGACAAATTTGCACTGTGTTCAAATCTTGTGGGTTTTTGGGTTTATGACTTAGTTATATTTTGGTCGGGGATTGGCAGGATTTGCACTGTGCTAAAATCTGGTAAATTTTTGGTTGATGACTGAGTTATTTTTTGGTCGGGAATTGGCAGGATTTGCACTGTGCGAAAATCGGGTGGGTTTTTGGGTTGATGACTGAGTTTTATTTTGGTCGTGGACTTGCAGGATTTGTACAGTGCTCAAACCTAGTGGGTTTTTGGGTTCATGACTGAGTTATATTTTGGTCGTTGAACTTCTTACCATAACTTTACTGACACATACTTACAATACATACAATAACTACGTACGCAACAACTCCACAGGGCCCCTGCAAAGCACTAATACACACTTCTGGAACCTCTTTTATGCTTTCCATTTGCAAGCTTCTTCAATCCAAGCCTATTTGTGAATAGAATCAAACATTCATTGTGTTGTCGGCGAAAAATACGGACTTTTGTCGGCATCAAATTCGATCAAAAAAGCTGACAAAACAAACGAAACGATGACCGAGGTGCGGAAGCGTTAGAATCAAACGCACCTCCACTACTTGGAATCCTTAAGTGGTAAAAACGATATCACCTAGTAAGGCTACAAACAAGAAAAGGATATTCGGTTAGAAACAAGAAATATCCAAAGACCTGAACAGTAAGTAAACACTTGGAACCCATAAGTATATCCAAAAGAATATACTTGATATCCCGTGAGGAAACTACTTATTGCAATCAAGAAAATCAATACCGGATCCAGATGGGCCTACTCATATCCAGCACATATACCACGAATAAGCATACGCCCCATCGAACAGAATACTTAACCCCACAATGACCAATACCATCGAATGACCGATACAGTAAGACCGACACGACGCTAATACAGCAACAGCAACAGAAGAATCGGTACGACGGTAAAGAAGACAGTAACAAATAACCGGGGAAGATCTCTACCATGCAGAATACAGAGAGCCCCGATACAGTGAAATACACAGTAAAAATAAGAGCGTCTCTCTGAGCTCACATCTCTTTAAATTTTAATTATCCTATCCTTTCGGTCGATTTTTAGAGTAACAACACATTGAAGTTGTCACGATAGTCTTTGCTCTCATCAATTGCATCGGCTTTGGCAGCATCAAGTCGCTCATCACTGATTGAATTGATAAAGTCCCAAACAAATCTTCTTTCATTGTGG
The DNA here is from genome assembly GCA_037355745.1 of Pseudo-nitzschia multiseries. NCBI lineage: Eukaryota > Bacillariophyta > Bacillariophyceae > Bacillariales > Bacillariaceae > Pseudo-nitzschia > Pseudo-nitzschia multiseries. Next base: position 14,865,860 of record CM074788.1, on the reverse strand, counting down.
TTCTTCTCAAATCTCAGGATTGTTCCATGGAAAGCAGTCCAGTTCCTCTTGTGTTTGTTCCAATCATAATTCTTAGCATCGCCAGTGCAATGTGATTCTTTCATTTCCTGGTAGGTTTTGTTCAGAACCATAGTGATATTGGTATCAGTGTAAGCATGCTGCATCAATGAAATGAAAGCATTGTTAGCGTTTCCTGAGTTCAGTTCAGTATTTTGGAAATGTGCCACATATTCCCAACCAGGCCCTTTTCTTGTTGCATCACATAACAACCTCCAGACGAAGTTGTTATCTTCATCATACTGGTGGCCTGACAAAACACCACACCTTTCATTGTAGTCACTCCAAGTTGGATAGGTATCTGTTGGACTTTGCCCGACTGTTCCAGACCTGGCTTCATTGGTAACATCTTCCTTTTCTTGGGGTCTTATGACATACAAGATTGGGAAACCTTCAGAGTTGAATCTGTATCTCAAGTTTTGACAAAAACCTTCCTCCCATTCTCTGAATTTTGTAAGATCCTTTAATTCAGGTGGGGCTGACTTTTCCTGTGATTTCACACTTGACTCCATCATCTTGATTCTGAATTGTTGCAGTTCCAGATTATTTGGGTTCGCAGTTCCAGTCAATGGCTCTTGGTTTGACTCCAATCAATGGTTGGTATCGCGCCCAGTCCGTCCCATGTGAGGAGCCTCAACGATAGCCTGTAACCATAGTGGATACTTTTTGGATTAGGACAGTCTGGACTGATTGATTTCAATCCATGCATGAATGATTTGATGCTTTCCTTGTTGAGGTCTGTAATTTCACAAATATTGGACATTCCTCCCCTCATAATTTCTGCAGCTGATTCATAGTTGATACCAAAATCCATCAAGCTGCTTCTGAAAGCATGCTGTTCTGGGTTCAGGATTTTCCCATTGTTGAATCCATTGATTGTTATTTTGGGTTGGAAGGACCTTCTGTCGTATCGCTTAGACCTTGAACTGTCATCCTGTTGACCTTCGTTGTCATCACTGCTATCACTATCACTTCGATTAACATCATCTGGATTTCTATGTTGTGCCACTGCATCTTGTATGGCTCTGATCCTTCTCTTTACTTCTTTGTCGATGACTCTTTTCCAAGTTGAGTTCATTTCTGGATCAGTCATAGCCTTTTCCATTACACACATGATTGTTTTCTCATTCAATCTGTCTTCTTCCTCACTTTCCTCATCACTCGCACCATCCCTGGTGATTCCTGGTAGATCTTCATCCACGTCCACTTTTGTTTCCTCAATGGAGCCATAGTCGTCATCTTCCTTTGGCTTTGCTTTCGATCTTGTTGTTCTTTTTGCTGGAGCCATGGTGAAGACGGGATTTCAAATGATCGTTTTGGAGTATGGATGGTCGTTTCGATGGAAGTTGCGATCGACGGACAATATTCGTTGGACGTTGTGGTCGAATATTCAATCGAAGGTGATATGTGGAGAGAGAGTGTAATCGGGTCGAAGGATTGGATGTGAGATGGTTGGTAGATGTTGTATGACTGTTGTGTGTGATTCGCTTATCTGTTTTGTATTTATCTGGATCGAATTTTCGTTCCGGTTTGTATACTTTCTGACTATTCGGATCGAGTTTTCGTTCCGGTTAGTTTTGTGTGAGCTTTTGCTTTTGTTGCAATTCAAGATTGTGAGCTCTTGGGATTTGCTCATTCTGTATTTCTGTGGTGAAAGATTGTTTCCTGAGAATTTTAGTGTTCTCTTTTTCCTTTTGGATCTTTGAGATCGTCCGATCTTCGAGATTTGGTGTTCTCATATCTTTGGATTTTCGTTTTCGTGCGGGCAGATGCTCTTCTCAATCTGTTCCTTCTTGCAGGCAGATGCTCTTTGCAATCTGTTCCTTCCAATCTGTTTCACCACAGAATACTTGAGGCTCAATCTTCTGGCTCACGTCATTCTTGTTTTCAGTGAAAGATCAGTGTTCTCGAATATTGATTCCTTTCAACTGATGCCAACCTGGGCGATTCGTTCAGCTGAATTGTCCAGTGTCTTTTCCCTTGCTTGTTGCTGGATCTCGAAACCCGATGGAGTCTACCATCTTGGTTCAGTTCTTTGGTCTCTTCTTTCAGGGAGACCGCCCTGGTGTTGGTCTATTCCAGGGCTCCACAAGCAACTGCCTCTTTTACATCCTTGAGGGTTGATGCCGGTAGCTGATCAGGCTAATCCGGATTTGTTTGGTCTTCGAGCTCAACTGCGTTTCTCGGTGGGAAACGCCATTCGTCGGTCCTCCACAGCTCGTAGAGTGCTGTGGGTCTGATAAACTAAAGAAAGTGTGTCATAACAAACGAAAACGCAATCGGTCTTAGGGCCGATTGATTCAGTGAGTAAGAATAAGAGTAACCATCTTAGAATCGGTAATCGTCGATCATCTCTGATCGACAGGTTAATTACTCGTCGTATCGTGTAATTTCTAAGCATACAAAACACACGTAAATAATCTTTGATCGGTCTTTCGTGTTACCATAATTCACCGTGATATTCTCATTGAATATCACATGTGATTGTACCTTATCATGTAGAATTAGTACTAGGTTGTACATAGATTTTAGGGCATGATAGTGTTTTAGAGTTGTTAATTCTTCAAAGAGTGAGCTGATGGGGAGAATCCCGCTAAGAGGCAATCCACATAAAAGTGCCGACGATTATTCACTCATTAGGTTAATAACCTTACGAATAAGGTTATTGCCTTCTTTATGACTCTTCGTACGATACGCCCGCTTAGTACGTATGAATACGCGTTACACGGTGAATTCTTTTCAGCAACAAAAAAAATCACTTCATAATCTGCCTTCTTACATCCAACTTATTTGAGTAGAGTGTTGATTCTTGCAATCAACACTCCGTCTGGGAACGTGGGATCCGACCCTCTTTGAGCACAACGATCCGTTCTCAGATATTTCAGTCTGGAATAACAGCCTTGTACTGCATGACAATAGAAAGCATTCGACGAGAGGGAAATTGATGGATAGATATTGTTTGAATTGGCCCCCAAACATATACGTCTTGAAATCAATGAACCTGCATCCCTTGCCTCTATATCACCAGGAACAAGATACTGTTTTTCGTGACGTAGGAGTAAGAAGTAATCTACGGCAGCAGCAACAATAATTTCCTCGGGACGATTGTCGAAACGTCGGAACGTCGGAACAAGCAACGGTACGAATGAGAGAGATAGAAAATGATTATACTGCCTCCGGTATTGCTGATACTCAATGTATTTTCTCTTCTGTTTTCTTGTTTCTTATTTTCATAGGACCGGATCGGAACAACGGATCGGAATCAACGGATCGGAATCGATTGTCGGAACCAACGGATCGGAACCCACGAATTGCAAACAACGAAATCGGCACAGCGAATCTTTAGTCTTCTTCTCTGTAGGTGCGGGGAATTTTCCCGGTTGGTGATAATTACGAATCGGCCGGCGTGTACATTATATTATTGTTGTTATTATTTACTCTATGTACTACATCAATAGATACTCGCCCATTTTGTTCAATTATCATAAATTCGAATAGGAGCGTCGGCAACGGCAACGACTCGTCGATTCGACAGCAAGAGCAACAGCAGCAGCCACCAGGAACGATCGAACCGCAAAGCGACTTCCTAATCGATTTGTCATCGTCCTCCAAATCGGCAACGTCAATGGCAACGATTCGTCGTCCTCCTCCTCCAACGGCAATTCGTCTAGGCAAGAAACCGCAAAGCGAGACCAACAGCAACAGCAACAGCCATCGGCAACGATTCCATTGGCAACGGCAATTGATTGGTCTTCCACTACATTGGCATCCGCAACGGCAACGGCTATTGGTTGGTCTTCTACTCCATCGGCATCAGCATCGGCATCGGCAACCGCAACAGCAATTGATTGGTCTTCCACTCCATCGGCATCGGCAACAGAAATTGATTGGTCTTCCACTCCATCGGCATCGGCATCGGCAACGGTAACGGCTATTGGTTGGTCTTCCACTCCATCAGCATCCGCAACACCAATCATCGGCAACACCAATCGATCCAACACCAATCGATCTGCAACACCAATCGATCTGCAACACCAATCGATACGCAACAAAACGTACAAGCAACCAGGAACGATCGAATACAAGCAACCGGGAACCATTGAACCTCAAGCGGGAACCATCAAATAGAAGCAACCGGGAACGATCGAAGCGCAACCGGGGGGGAACCATCGAAGCAACCGGGAACCATCGAAGCAACCGGGATTGGTCTTCCACTCCATTCGCACCCTCCAATACAAGCAACCGGGAACGGTCGAATACAAGCAACAAGCAACCGGGAACCTTCGAAGCAACCGGGAACGATCGAATAGAAGCAACCAGGAACCATCGAAGCAACCGGGATGGGTTTTCCAGTCCATTGGCACCCTCGAATACAAGCAACCGGGAACGGTCGAATACAAGCAACAAGCAACCGTGGACCTTCGATGCAACCGGGAACGATCGAATAGAAGCAACAACCGGGAACAGAAACCGGGAACCATCAGAAGCAACCGGGAACCATCCAATCAACCGGGAACAATTGAAGCGCAACCGGGAACCATCGCCGGCACTCCACCCGAATTGATCCTCCACCGGCGCTCCACACAAATCACTCATCCCCTCCACCGGCGCAACCCCTAGTAGGAGGCAACAACGGCAACGAATCGGCCTCCAATCAGTTAGCAATTGAAGCACCCGAAATCGCTCCTCATCCACCGGCCCATACGATTTGACACCAATCAATCCGCAACACCAATCGATCCAACACCAATCCATCTGCATCATCGGCAACAGCAACAGCAATTGGTCTTCCACTCGTCCAACAGCAAATTGATTCATCGTCGTCTTACACCGGCAATTTGTCTCCTCCAACAACAATGGGATTCAAAAGATCACCAGAGAAAATTGCGGCAAGAGCCAAAAAACAAAGAGAAAAGAGACAACGGCAATTTAGAAGTCAACAGAAAATGTCTTCAAATTTTCTTAAGGTTGCTGCACCGGTGTCAACTAGCCACGCAACTTATACAAAGTTGTCTCAAATAAAACCAAGGAAGAAGAAAAGGAATAGGCGTTCAACTTGCAAAGATGGCGTCCGTACAATAGCGCTGAAAAGTAAATCCAGTACCGCTGCCGTGGCAGGTAAATACATGGAGACAGATTGGGGTGGCAAGACAGGCAGAAAGAAGAAGTATCGACCAGAACAGGCTTTGTCCATTGGAAACTTCAATACATTGGATAGTACGGAAGATAAGCATATTCTTGCATTTGACGTTTCTGAACCATCGTTGCGCATTTTTGCCAAAGTTTCGCGACATTTTGCGGAACGACACCTCGCTTCCAAAAATAATATCGAATTGTTGAGACAGTTTGCTCCTGCTATTGTTGGAGCAAAACCAACCGTTGGAAGAGGAGTGAAGCAGGGCAGTATCAATGATAATTATACTATCATTGGAATTCGACCAGAAAGATTGGAGTCAAATAATGGTGAGTATGTTTTCAAAAGTCATGTTCGATCCCAGCATCAAAGTAGAGCTAGAAGAGAGAACAGTTGAAATTGTGAAGCATATGCATCATAGTTTAATTGATGTGGAACCGTTTGTTGCGGAGGAAATGGATGTGTTGTCTCAGATTCTGTCTCGTACAAAGCTAAATGCAATTGGGCATCAGGCTTTAGCATTTTTGATAGGTCGCAACTACCATTCTAGATGCCATGTAGATGATGATATGTTCTATACAAGGCTGACAGTCATTGCTCCAGCAGAAGTGTCTGCTGACGAGGTGATTTATTATTTTGTCTTCCCAACGTACCATATCAAAGTGCCGTTGCGTTCTGGAGATACTCTATTGTTCAATCCATTAGTATTACATAGCTGTTCGAATCCCAAATTCGAAGGGTGTTATATTATGAGTGCATATGTATCTCGCAAAACTGTGCTTAGAGCTAAGCCTCTATAATAATATTAAACGATAATTTAAAGTTACCCAATACATTCCCCATCGCTACTCAATCGGAACTGCTGTCAGAACTACTATCGCTGTCTGAACTTGATACATAATCACTGGATTCGTTATCATTCAATGCTATCTCAAATGGTTCCAACTGGATGTCGTCCTGTAGTGTGCATGCGTTGTACAAACATTCGTAAGACGGTGGTGTAGCAGCATTTTTGCTTTCAAAAAATTTGAGCCATGAGATCCGATTCGATATCACTAGCCAATCGCAATTGGTTATGGAGCCATCTAGTCCTTGCTCTGGAACAACTGCCAGCTCAGAATGGATAGTGTTGACATGAAATAGTTACAGAGAATTCATGAGGCGCCCACGTTTGACAAATTCAGAAGCTGTTTTCTTTGGCTCATCTTGAAACCGACGAGCCACAGCATACATTCCGTTTGTATCAATTGGATAGCCACCAATACTACTGTATGGCTGCTTCAAATTCTGTACAGTTAAAAAGCATAGCAGATGGCACGGTATGAGCTTGGGATTGTTATTTAAATCAAAGTCCAATTTCATCAAACACCAATCCATCCATACGGAGTTGAGCAGAGAATTGTCCAATCTATATGAAGGATGCGAGCAAAATATAAAATTAGAACCACAAGCAACATCGAAACGATTGTGCTCTGTAACTCCACAAATGTGCGAAGGATTCTCCAATAAAGGTAGCACAGAATCACAAACAAAGTCGAGTATGTCAGAAGGAAAAAATGGTTTGGTTTTGTTCGTAGAACGAAGCCACTTCATTGTTGATCCCCCATTCTCGGTTCTCATTATTTGAAAATGAGAACCACCACCATCAGGGCGTTCAATTGAAGGAGGATCAGGCGGATTCAAGTTGAAGTGATATGTTGCCTGGCTTAGCATCATTTTCTCGGACTTTCGCTTTGCCGTTTGACCGATTAGTGATGCAGCATTACCTTGCGTGTTCTTGGAAGGAGCTTTAATCTCAGTTTTATAATGAGACTCATTCGGAGCACTATCCCAGCCTGCGGGGCTTCCCCATAAAGAGATATAATCTGGTAGGTGAAAGTACAGGTGATTCTTGATTAGTTTTGTTCCCATCCCTTTCCTGTGACATGTTGAGTTTATACAATTAATAAAGTGAACAATTGTTTTTGGGAGATTCTTTAAGGAAGCATATTTCATTCGACCGTGTTTAAGAAATTCTTCCATTGATAGAATGAGCTGAATTACCTCTATCTGTTTCTTTACAAAACGATGGTCACCAATAATGTCAGATCCATGTTTGGAAACCATAGCGATCAGAAGAGAAATAAGCATTCCAGAGAAATCATGCCCTTCTTTCTTCGTAGTTGATAATAGCTGAGTCCCAAATTTGGTGCGAGGAAAATCTCTATCAGACTGGCGTGATAACAAACCACCGTACCGTTGTGCTAAATGGCCAATACTGTTAGCAACAGCCACGCCGTGCTTCAAATTGGGGGCATAAACACATGGAACACTTCCGCAGAGCAACAATTCAATTGACTCGATGGCCCGTTTGGCAGTACCAAGCTGGTGCATGTGCAAACATTCACCGGGAGTTGCAAAATGAATGTTGTTCTGATTAGTACCAAAGCATAAATCATGAAATACATTCCTGATGTTATGATGAGAGTTGTTTTTGAAGTTCTTATTGATATCGTTTAGATCTGTGCCGGGAAAACAATGAAAATCAACAGGTGACCACTTTTTTTGTTGCAGGTTGAACAGAAGGAATGTTTATGTTCGGAGAATAACAGTTGCAGTGACGGCACATCCGCATGACACCCTTATTGAAGGAGCCGTATTTTCCACACAATTTATCGTGAAGTTCCGTGTCGCCAATAACATAGGCAATGGCAAATTTCATTTTTACCTTCCACTGTTGATTTGCGTACGGAAGATAATTCCATTCGATACCACCGTCTTCGTTACACGCGGCTTTGAAGGAACGAAACGCTACTTCCAAACCATTGTGAAGATTCTGAATTTTTTCCTTCAAAGTGGCAGGACGAGAGTGTCTGGTTGACTCCCATTCCGGGTCGGGATGGAAGTAAATAGTTGTCCATGCTTCAGGTCGAGAACGAGTCTCCACATTAAAGATACCAAGTGTCATGTTCAATGGTGTTAACGTAAGTCGTCCGTGCGCATCCAAAGATATGCCGTCCATGTAAAATATAATAGGAACAAGAATTTCTTGCGAATTGGGATTGCAAATTTCTTTCCAAGAAGATTTCCACCACGAGCCGTGATGCAATTCTGAGATTACAGAATGAGGATTCAACTCAGGATTATTGTCGGGAGATAGAGGGGTGGAATAGTTGGGAAATGAGGGGTTTTCTTCTATCATTAGCTGCTGGTCAGAAAGAAGAGAATAAATGGCATCCTTAAAAGAACGGACATACACCTGAGTGGGCTTATTATCAGGTAGCCAATTCAGTATATGAGGATGACATTTCATATCGGAGAGACCCAGATTGGATTGGAGATTGTCGAAAATTGCTTTCCGAGATCTAATTTTGGCATCGCAAAAATCAAAACCCGGTCTCATTTGACTTTTCTTTGCCCACTGGAAAATTGATTTGAATGTGTTCAGTGGCAATTTATGTCTGGCCATTAAATTCATGAGTTCCAATTCAGCAAGAAGATGAGGGGGCGGCGGTAGTTTTGTGTGGCTTTGAAATGCATCCTCTCTTTCGTTCAAATTAATGATTTCATGAAAAGATGGTGGTGGAGGGGCTGGCTGAGCAGTAGCGACGTTAACATCAGAACCATTAGTGTGATCTTCTTCATTGTCTCCACAATCAATGTTGTTAATAGAATTGTTGTCGTTATTTTCATTTACGTCATCGTCATTGTCATCCTCATCATCGGAATTGTCGATATCATTATTCAGCGGGAATGCATCTTCATCTTGAACAGCAGAAACAGCCAGATAAGATTCAATGGCGTTCCGATCCATTGGCGGTAAAAAGACATCATGTACAATCTGTTGGTTTAGAACAGAATGAAGACCCGTCGCTGATTGACTTGTGACGGTGTGGTGCTGGGAGAGATGGGAAGGGGGAACAGATGGACCGTTTTGTGTCATAGTCATCCCAAAATCTGACGGAGAATGTTGAACAGACGGCAAGGTAGGCTGCACTTTGATAGAGGTGGAGAGGTTATAGATCTTTCGTTTAATTAGACCCTGATGTTAATTTCCTTTTGAAACTGGCTGTTGAGCTGATTCAATCCAAGGGCAAAGAAGAGCAACAGGAGCTTTAGCTGCAGGCCGGTTGAGGTGCCGGTCTGTTGTGTTCTAATATTTCTCTGATATCCACTACGACTGGATGCGAATCCAATCAGATCTATTCTGACTATCGACCAATCGACGCAATCAGTTAGATCTTAGGCTTGTAGTTCTACAAAAGGGACGCAAAGGAGGCGTCCGGTGCAAGGTTTAAGGTTGAATAATCAAATAATCTAAAAGTATGAGCCATGTATCTTGCTGGAGAGCAAGATAGCGCTCGTGCTGCCGCTAATACAGCACTTTGTTACGAATATACGGTAAAATACCGCGTTACAGGGAAATACCGTGTTGCCGCTAATACAACACGTATTTTGCAGATAAACAAGTTCGTGAGCAGGGCTTCGAACCTTTGCTGTCTTTTCTTGAAAACAAAGACGCTTAACAGAATATAGCATATGCTAATATCTGGCATGCGCTCTTGTTTGGATCACTAAGTATCGAACTTGAGTGACGATCGATTCTTCTCATCCAGTTAAGTATCGATTCTCGATCGTAAGAATGAGTCTAGTAATTCACGAGGTCTCATTATTTTCGATCTCGTACCTCTACCAACTTAGACACGAAAGGAATTTAATACTCCCCATGTGTCCACATGAAAGCATCCTCTAGTATCTGGTGCAGTCATCCTGCAATAGATCACCAGTGTTTCCACAGTAGTAAAAGATGGGCTTGAGTAAAGGATACACCACCGAGTGTCCCCAATGCTTTGTGAGGATATCAGCACAATTGTCTTTGCCCGCAAGGTGTTGCATGAGGATGAAGCCTCTAGCTATCATGCTTCTGACATAATGATATGATAGAATGTGATGCCTCTTGTGGAGCCTCGCATATGGGAATGTAGAGGTTTGGATCATCTTTTCATTGTCTCCCCATGTGTAGGATGTGTCGTGTACCCTAGTACCTAGATATCTGAATGACTGTCGAATGTCAACAATCTGCTCAATACATGTTCTAGCAGACACAAACTCGGCGCCAAAGGTAGCTGTTTCAGAGGTTGCTTGCTTCTTGGAGAACCACATGATGGGGGTCTTGTTTGCAAAGTGCAGTATACCAGTGACAGCTTTACCACTTAGGATGTCATGCATTAAGTTTGCATCATAGAAATGAGACAGCACAACTACCTTACCCAGGGGTTTAGGAGCATCACTAGGGAGGTCCTCGGAGTGCTCCCCATACACTGTATTGGACCAGTCTGTGCTGGTACCTTCAGTGAGTACAAAATCTGGTATGCCCACTCTGAATCGGATTTTGAAGTGTCGAAACTTAGAGATGTAACCATAGATTCTTTTGGCTCTGTTGAGATGGCCTTCCCTAGGTTGTACTCGGAAGCTTGACAATGTCATAACAGCAGTCTGCACATCAAAACGTCCAATAGCTATGACCCATTGAAGTGAACCAATCATGCTTTGATACTTTTGGATATCAGTATCACTTAGGAAGGATGTTGAGTCTAGCTCTGGGTGGTCGTTCTCAGCAAGTGGTGAATGGAATCTGGTGGTAGGTTTGCAGCCAAACATTTGTACATACGAGGCCTCCATTTTCTCGATGAACTTGATGGGGCTCATGCAGAGCACACCATGTTCATCTCTTTCGAATCCACATCCCAAATGAAAGTTCATTGGCCCAGAACCCTTTAATTTGAAATTATAAGGTTCAGACTGTAGGATTACCAGAAAGGTTTCAGGATTGGCCATACATAAGCAAAGGTCATCAACATATGTGCATATGAGCTCATATACTGGCTCCCCATGTTTGTTGTTGCCAGGCTTGATAAAGATTTCGGGCTCTGCCTTGGATCTTTCAAAACCTAGTTCAACGAGGCAGGCAGCAAGTAGATCACCAAAGCACTTGCCAGATGATCGAAGTCCATATAGGGCCTTGTAAATCAATAGGAGGTGGCCTGCTAGTGATCCAAATTCAGCGCCAGCCTTGATGCATACTTTTTCACAGGTAACAGCTTCGAGGTATGCGTTACCAATGTCAGTTCCCCATGCTTCTAAGCTATTCAGCTCAGCAAGGAATAGGCACATGCGCAAGCCCCGAAGAGATACAACGCCTGCATATACACTGTGGACAGGAGTTTCAGTGAGATTGCCATTTGCAACTAGCCGGGCTTTGTGTCGACCATCATGCTTGACCGCATAAATCATGTGGACCTTGATCTGTTGGAAACCAATGGGTATGTTGCTAGCCTTGTAGATACCTTTGTCAATAAAGGTGTCATATTCTTGAAGCTGTGACATTTCCAGCGCTATGGCATCCTGCCATTTGGTATTGCCATTGGCTGTGTCAAACTGGATGGCTTCGTCATGATTGCGAGGTACCTTGAATCCATACTGATACTGTGGGGCAGTGCGAAAGGAGCGAAGTTTGGCTTGGTGGATTAGCCTGTCTAGCTTCTTGGTTCTTCTGGCAAGGGAAACAATGCGTTTGAGATGTTTCCACCCAGGTTGATTAAGCATGTTGTTGTCCTTTGCATATTTGGCTACAGTAACAGGGTCGTCTGCAGCTACATTGGAGAGAGGTTCATAGGTGCGCTCCATGTTTTCCCACTCAATCCATAGGTTGTATTTGGAACCTTTGTATTGGGGGTGCTTGTTGTCAAGGGGACCTTGATGACCAAGTATGCGTCGGAAAGACCAAAGTTTGCCATCTTCTTGAGTTACATCCCTGTGGATGTAATTCATGACGTCATTGTAGGCTATGATATCTGTAAGTTCATCATCTGTATGCTTGCATTTGAACTTGATGAAGTCTTTGTTTTTCTCAAGACTGTTTTCAATGTCAACAACTGTCATTCTTTTCTGTGTGCCATCAGGGAGGGCCATGAGAAAAGACCGACCTTGCAATTCAGTAACAGGGATAGCAGGGATGGTGATGGGTGTGCCATCATCGTCAAATTGGGCGTTGCCTTCTTCATCAGTAACAACTACTTTAGATGGGCCAACAGATGGGGTAGCAGGATTGATAGGTGGAGGTGTTGCGTTACTGACATCAAAATATGCTAGCTCAGGGGGACCAAAATCATCTTCAGTGACAGGTACGCCGGTAGGGGTCTTGCTGAAGATGTGAGAGGTTGGAGGACCATCAAGAATCTCCCCATAGTTGTTAGGGAGTGGAGAAGGTACATAGCTTCGTGTATTAGGAACCTTGGAATAAAGGAAGGTAGGCAAGGATGGCTTTGGAGATGATGCTGGTACCGGACGGGGGGATGAAGGATGTCGAAAGGAGGGACTATCACCAGAAGATTTAGGAGTGATGGAATCATCTTTGGCTTTGCGCCATGCAAGAAAGCCATCATCAGTGAACAAGCCAGCACGCTTGTTGCGATGCTCGGGAGTTAAAGCAGTGCGTACACCAGAGCGGTCAAGGAGCTTATTGGTGATGGGATCCCAGATGGTGAAACATAAGCTATTGCCAACATGTTCAGCAATGCCAACAAAGTGGCCAAGGCATTCAGTGGTCTGAGAGCCAAACTGTGTATCTGGAGTCTTGTAGTATACGGGCTCAAACCAGAAGAAACTAAGGTAGGGACTGATATCACCAATGGTACCAGTAGCAATAAAGAAAGGCTGTTTGTCAGAGAGAGTGGGATCAGACAAATGATTCATGAGGCGGCCAACATATCGCATGCAAAGAAGCCAGAGGTGTGGTGGAGTGCCCGTGCGATCCATGATTCTATTGACAATGCGTTTGAAGGTCTGGTATCGCCGTTCAAAAAGATTTTGGTGTTGATGGTATGGTTCACTTTGCCATAAGCCAATCCACATCATCTTGAGGTAGTCAAGAACAGGTTTGCTGGACTGATAAGATCCATGATCACAGAGCAATCTGAGTGGTCTACCCCATTGTCGAACAAAATTTTGGAGACAAGGAAGAAAATCAGCAGTAGTCCTCATTTCTTCAACATGGATGATATGAGATTTGCGACCAAAGAAAACTTGAGCAATCTTGGAACCACCATTGATAGCGGGGGTGTCTGAATAGATGACATCAGAGAGGACATCATCATTGAAAGGCCTGACATTCATGGCAGGCTGTGGTGAGTGGAACCTTTTGAAGATGTTACCATCGGGACTAAGTGACAGTGAACCATACTGTGTGGAATTGTTGAAGGTGGCCTTGATACGGTCAAGGGAGATCCATCCAAAGAAGGGTTTCAGGGACAGGTAATCAATATCGGTGGGCGATTGAACATGGGCTGCAGCAGTGATAAAGGTGGAAGGAGATTGATTAGAGCACCTACTAAGGATGTCTTGATGAATGTAATCAGTGGGGCTAAGCCAAAATGAAGTATCAGAAACATCCAAGGCCTGTAGGGAGGAGGTAGTGCTGTTGGACAAGAATGAGGTGACTGTGGAGGAGGTGCCAATGTTGATATCTCTAATCGCGCCAAATTCATCATAATCTTGATATGGAAGTGATGTGGAAACAGGCGGGTATTTCTGAATGAATGTATCATCCTGTGGGGTATATGCGTTATCCAGTACAGATGGGTTCCAATGCTGATCACTTGTCATTATGACGTGGGGAAGACTAGCGAATTCTGCACTGGTATACTTGCGCATAGCAAGATAAGGTAAGCCATGGCATATACTGAGTGGAAAGACATGACCATCAGTAGTGGTAATGACTTGGGTTCCGCCTGTCTTGATAGAGGTATCATCCACGATCGAGTGGTATGCTTCCATCTGAGGGGAAGACAAGATAGATGGGTGTTGTCCGGTGTATGCACTCTCATGAAAGATGATAATGACAGGACCTCTGTTGGAGACAGAGTATGCGCCGCATGTTGCAATAGGGATGTTCTGGATTTGGTGGTTGTTTATACCAGTTACATTGACATATCTGGGGGGAATATCTTGAGAGATGAGACATGCGTCATTTCCGATGATACACCCATTTGCACCTCTGTCAACCATAGCAGAACCAGGTGTGGATACAGCAGTTTTGCTGGAGTGATACGTAGCGATGGGGTTTGCTGATGAAACAGGAGATTCACATTCTAGCGGTGCCCAATAGTGAAAGTTCACTGATCGTGAGGTTTGTTCAACAGGGATATAGACATTGCCTTCTTTCTTGTAAAGTATATCAGGGTTGTCAGCAAGGAATCGGGCTGGGTGTGCAGGGGAAACAGAAGACTTGAGGGGCCTGGTGTCTGATTGGGAAGATGATTTGTATACACCAAGTGATGCATGGAATGCAGATCTGGCTGAGCTCTCGTCAGCAGGCGATAGAACTTGCTCGGTATCGGGTGAGGGGACCTGCTCAGCAGTATGGTGCTCATAGGCCCGGCGTGTGATTGGCTTGCTGGAATTGGGGTCCGGTGGTAATGCAGCATCAAGGAGCTCAGGCCGGAGGCAGGCAACTAGTCGCTTCTTGTCATCAGCTGTGAAGCCAAGCCAATGCTTCATGCCTTGCTTAGAGAGAGTTGTCCAAACTGCAGATGGTAGCCTTGTGGTCGGGTCTGGGGTTCTTCCAGCCTTGTAAACAGCGTAGTCTTGATAGTCACCATTAAAATCAATAGGAGGTAAATATGATGCCGAGTCGTCAGTGATAGCAGAATATGTGGACTGTGTCATAGAAGACAAATCATGAGTATTGGCTTTGACAGACATCCGACTTCGAGGTTGGGACAGGGAAGCTTGGGAATCTAGTCTGGTGGCTTCAAGGAGGAGGGTATTTTTCAATTCACTGATAGCAACGGCTTCATGCTGCCTAAACTTAATCAAGTCCTGTGCTGCAGGAGGATCATCAACCTTATAGAACTGTTCACTGAGCTGGAAGCTGCTACTACAGGCCTTGCAAAGGTGCGTTTTGACAGTATCAAAATCAAGTGGCCTTTGTGGATCGCGTAGTGTGTTGAGATGTTCCAACTGGGCAAACCACTGGGTGATGAATTTGACCTTGGTATCCTTCCACGTTCTCAAATCAATGTCCAATAGTTGTTGCATCACGATGGAGGTATCATATACTTTGGATTTGGATCTGTCGTGCAATGACACAAAGTCAAAGAAGGCTTGTCTACCATCTCTTGAGGAGGTATGGCTGAGCACGCAGGAGTAGGAGAGATCACTCTGGAGGGCATGTAGGACAAGGGTCCAGAAGAAAGCACATTGCTTGTCATGGAGAGCTTTTTCATACCCGACGAGCGGTGTATCAGGCCAGCTTGGGTCAAGGAATGTGCGAGTATCTATGTCAGACGTTTCCAGCTTTGCCTTGAATTTTACAAGCCAGCGTTCAAACCTTGCATCATTCTGTAGGATGGGAAAGGTGGATTCATCCCTTGATTTCTTGGTCCAGGATTCATATCTAAGCTGTTCAATGGGCTTGGAGGATCTTTCCTGTTGTCGTCGAGGCGTGCCGGCGCTAGTGATTGTAATGTTCGTTCCAGATGCTCTTCTGGCTCTGACAGCACTAATACAGTAGCTGCGAAAGTCGTCTTTGGTATACTTGGTTCTATCCTCTGGGTCTAGTCCTTGTGCTGTGAGATGCTCGCCGTAGTCAATGACTTGCTGTATGGATGTCTGTACATGTCGATAAATTGGGGTTCTTACTCCCCCTTCGAGGAAAACTAGGTCTCCAATGTTCTCGATGTACAAGAAGGCTAGCCAGGTCTTGATCCTTGCAGCAATGAGAGCCTCACACAGGGCGTCATTTTGTTCCCTTGGTATGTCAAAGATTTCATGCAAGAATGTGGCTAGTGGTTGTTCAAATGATGGGAAGAGGTGTTCGATAGGCGTGCTTTCTTCTTCATCGTCATGCAACCTGTCCTGCGGGTCGTCCATGTCGTTTGCAGGCAGTAGGGATGTGGTTGCAGCGCTTCCGGGTTGGAGTGTTTGGAATCCCGTGGGCCTGCTTCGTCCCGTCGATCTGCTTCGCGTTCTGGCGGCGACGGGGATGTCCGGCATGAGAGGATGGGTCTAATGACTGTAACGCTGCTATCGTCTCCAGTCTTTCGATGAGATATGGCTTGCCGGTGACGCGGAGAGGCAACGAAAATCCGTTTCCTGCGTTTGTTGCTGTAGACAAACGCCGCAGATTTCTTGTATCGTTTGTTTTCGTAACAAAGATTCGGATCTGCTGTCGGATTGTCGTCGGCGTCGAGTGCTTCTACTTGTCGTCTTCTTTTGCAAGCTTCAACAAGCTTGCGACTGTTAATCTGTTAATTTCCTTTTGAAACTGGCTGTTGAGCTGATTCAATCCAAGGGCAAAGAAGAGCAACAGGAGCTTTAGCTGCAGGCCGGTTGAGGTGCCGGTCTGTTGTGTTCTAATATTTCTCTGATATCCACTACGACTGGATGCGAATCCAATCAGATCTATTCTGACTATCGACCAATCGACGCAATCAGTTAGATCTTAGGCTTGTAGTTCTACAAAAGGGACGCAAAGGAGGCGTCCGGTGCAAGGTTTAAGGTTGAATAATCAAATAATCTAAAAGTATGAGCCATGTATCTTGCTGGAGAGCAAGATAGCGCTCGTGCTGCCGCTAATACAGCACTTTGTTACGAATATACGGTAAAATACCGCGTTACAGGGAAATACCGTGTTGCCGCTAATACAACACGTATTTTGCAGATAAACAAGTTCGTGAGCAGGGCTTCGAACCTTTGCTGTCTTTTCTTGAAAACAAAGACGCTTAACAGAATATAGCATATGCTAATATCTGGCATGCGCTCTTGTTTGGATCACTAAGTATCGAACTTGAGTGACGATCGATTCTTCTCATCCAGTTAAGTATCGATTCTCGATCGTAAGAATGAGTCTAGTAATTCACGAGGTCTCATTATTTTCGATCTCGTACCTCTACCAACTTAGACACGAAAGGAATTTAATACCTGACTATGGTAAAAATGACGGCACTCATCAAGACAATAAAGATGTCTTCTTAGGCCAATAGAGACGTATTTCAAAGTACCCTGCTTGTTTGCCGTGGATTTATATCCTAAAAACTTGGAGTTTTTGCCATTCTGCGCGCAACAACGGCAGTAGAATAGAAGAGGGATTTTGATAACAGGAGGCATGATGTTGCGGAGTTGTTTGAAGGAAAATATCAGTAGAATGGGTCGAAAGGACGGAGGTCAGAAAGATGAATCGTTGAAAGGAAAAAATTACATGTGTTATTTTGTGTGTGATGTGTTTTCTTGTACGGTAGATTTCCTTACTACCATACTTCGATTGCAAAAATGGTCCGTAAAGTAAATGCATTACTACTTAGTGATGATTGCAACATTCTAAAGAAAGTGTGTCGTAACAAACAAACGCAAACGGTCTTACGATCGATTGATTTAGTGAGTAAGATCATTGTTACAGTTCATTCGGCCTTAGCGGACGACAGGTTAATTACTCATCGTCAAATTACTCGTCGTATCGTGTAATTTCAAGCATACAAAACACATGTAATTCTTAAGACACAAAACACACGCAAAACCATCTTTGATCGGTCTTTCGTTGTATCGTATTACCGTGTAATTCACCGTGATATTCTCATTGGAATATCACATTATTTGTACCTTATTACGTAGAATTAGTACTAGGTTGTACATAGATTTTAGGGCATGATAGTGTTTTAGAGTTGTTAATTCTTCGAAGAGTGAGCTGACGGGAAGAATTTCCCTAAGAGACAATCCACATGGATTAATCACCGACGATTATTCACTCAGGTTAAATAACCTTACGAATAAGGTTATTTGCCTTTGTGACTCTTCGTACGTGCGATACGCGTTACACGGTGAATTCTTTTCAGTCCCCTTCAGTCGTAAATCCTCCAACCGTTAAGCGGCTGGATTCTATGACTTAACCTATTCATCGTGAGTCGTGTTGAATACCAAATTGTATCCAGTCTACCATCAGAGGCCCTATCAAAAGAAAATGGGGCGGCATTTTGCCTTTCATTCTGGCTTGTATCATGGCATTTTGCCCTGACCCTTGCCGGTTTGATATATTGTATTCATGGATCAAATTATCCATTTTCGAAATGCTCATTGCAGAACGATTTGTTCATTTTTCCGTGATTGAACTTAGAAAATCAACTTGTTACTTCAATCGAACGATCGATCGAACATCCCATCGAATGATTGATTTTTATCAAATCTCTTACCACATGCAACGAGAACAATGTTCTCTGAAAACAGCGCCGCTCATTAGCTTTGTAAACAAATCAGCAATATTTGTTGAACCTGGTTCCTTTGCAACTCTGATAATTCCTGCTGCAATAGATTCACGCGCTTTGTGGTATGCAATGCTGTTGTGCTTCTTCTTACATGGGCTTTCAGGTCGTGTAACATTTGTGACAACTGAATCATTATCACAATACACATTTGTGCTCCCATCAATTGGAACACCCATCATTCTCAACTTGTACCTTAGACCTTCAACCAATTCGATTGAAATTTTCAAAGCAATGATTTCAGATCCAAAAGTTGATGTCTCAACTGTTGTTTGTCTTTTGGAAAACCAAATGATCGGTGCATTATTAATGAAGATAATAACACCAGTATGAGATCTCCTTGTTGCCTTGCATCCGGCATGGTCAGCATCGACAAAACAGCTCATCGTCACATGTTTTCCCAAAGCTTCAGGCATATCTGTTGGTATGACTTCAGCGGCACCAGGATAAAATTCAGACCAGTCACATTTTTGAAATTTACTTTCATCAACACTTGGTACAGTATCATCAAAAACCAGTTTTGACCTGTTGTACTTTTTCAAATATGCAAATATGTGAAACAACTGATTCAAATGCCCGATCCTTGCCTGTGCCAAATACCTTGACATCAGTGACACTGGCATTACTATGTCAAGTCTTCCTAATTCGCAAATCCACCTGAGAACTCCAATTAAACCTTGATAGTAATTTTGCAATTCAGGATTCAATTCTTCTGATATATCAATTTCCGGTCGATAATCATGTGACAGTGGACTTGATGCTGATTTTGGTAGATACTTGTAGCCATATTTTTCAGTTCCTAACTCTTGTTCGACTGCTGCAACAGCTTTCGCTGTGTACTTAGTGCTTGATAATGACCATCTTGGCTTTGAATCACCTTCAAAGTAGAATTTCCCAATATCAGCTCCCAAATACAGAGTTGGCTCTTCAATTGTATCATCCTTCAATTTGAACTTTCGTTCAATGTTTTCAAGCTGGAACTTTGGATCTTCGCCAGAACATAGGATATCATCTACATATGCAATGAGCATTGCCCAGTATCTGGATCCATCTTTCCTGGTTTCAATTCTTAAGTGCACATCCGGATCTGCCTTGCAAGGTGAATATCCAAGATCTCTCAAATGCTGTGTGAGATATGACCTGAAAGATGCACCAGCAACCGGCAGTCCATACAACGCGCGGACAATCTTACAAGGTCTTCCTGCAAGGTGAGGTAGAAAACCATCTTCTTCTCTCGCTTTTAGGAAGTATTTCTCTTTAATCGGGGCTGTCAAATATGCATTTTGAATATCTGCTGAAAGAACTTTCAAATCATTCAGTGCTGCCAGCAGGAAGAATATTCTTACTGAGTCTCGACTGGGAACCGATGAATAAGTATTTTCTTTGGCCACTGCAGGGACTTTGTGACCGTCCCCTACCAATCTGGCCTTCCTTGTTAGGGACCCAAGCTTGATGTCAAAAATCATGTGGGTTGTTATCTGTTTATGGCCAACTGGAATAACATCATCATCAGAAAATTCAAACGCTGCCATATTATTTGTCATTTCCTTATGAATTGCTCTTTCCCAGTGGTCAGTCCCTGTTTTCTTATCAATAGCCAGCGCTTGTTTGATTGAATGTGGCAATTCAACTCCATATTTGTGAGTCTTCAACCAATACTTTGCTGTTTTGGCCGCTTTAAGGATTCGATCCTTCCTCCTCAAAATTTTGTGCACCCACCATCTGAAAGCTGGTGATTTTTCAAGGTTATTGTTAACTGCATACTCGGCTAATTGCACTGGAAATGATTCTTTCACATCACTTAGCTTACACCACGATTCAGTGCCATCCTTCCAACTGGCAAGAATTCTCCAACCTCTAGTTGTAGGTTTATGGGTTTTCCTGCCATTTTTTGCTATGGTCGTGGCTTCATCATCAGTTAGTGCAGTGTTGTCGCATTCATGGTCAATGAGCTCATCTAGTAGAGTGAACATCCTCCCGTCATCATCAACAGAG
Source organism: Pseudo-nitzschia multiseries (assembly GCA_037355745.1). NCBI lineage: Eukaryota > Bacillariophyta > Bacillariophyceae > Bacillariales > Bacillariaceae > Pseudo-nitzschia > Pseudo-nitzschia multiseries. Next base: position 14,845,382 of record CM074788.1, on the reverse strand, counting down.
CTGTATAGGCTTTCTGCAACAATATTTGCCGTGTATTCCTCCATGGTGCCATCAGGTAGTTGCAATTTATACAGCCTCGTGTCTAGTATGGGATTCTCATTTCTGATTCCTATTGGTCTGTTTTGCAAGTCGCGAACCCTGTCCTTGACAACGCACCTGAGTCTTTCATCACCTCTTTCAATGATCACTTCATTTCCCAGATATTCATCTGGTTCATCAACATCTTCTACCGATGCTTCTGGCTCAGCCATTTCGAGTTTCATATCCGGTGTTTTTACTGGTTGATTCTCAAATAGCTCTATTTGGGGCTCTGGGTAGTTTTCCTGGAAGAATGATGCGCTGTCCTTGACTTCATCACCAATCTTGGATTCAATTGATTTGTCGATCGCTTCCATTCTTCTTAGGACATCTCTATCCCTCCATTCATATTCCTTGACAGGCCTTATTGAATTTGTAGATATTGGTATTGCCGACTCGGGCAGTAGCCAAAAACAATCCCCCCCACCTACCCTATTTCCACAGGGACCCAACCATCGCGCCAGCCTTTCAACACCTCGGGTGGAAGAATCACCTTTTTCATAATAAAACACAAAATCATACCATTCTGATGAAGTGTGTAATGTAATATCGGGCCTATAGCCATGGACCAATTCAAATGGGGTTCTCCCCATTGAAGAAGGGTTGTTGGAGGCTGTTCGCTGCCTGATATTAGCACATAGTTCACCACAAAATGACCATAATCTTCTCGGTGACTTCTTCTTTGCAGACTTGGTTGTGATTGCACTACCAAGATGGCCAATAGCTTGTTCTGCTCGATTTTGGAATGGGCAATGTGGCTGGATAAATGTCTGATGGATATGGTTGCGCTTTACAATTGAATTCCAGTGTGTCTTGTAGGTTCTTGGGGATCCTTGTTCTGGCGCACCATCAGAAATCAAATGCTCTGGAATTCCAATTTCATGAATAAATGTCTTCAGTCCTTGGTGGGCTTGTGATTTGTCCTGTATTGGTATAAATACTTCAAACCCATTTCCATTTGTAAAGATCTGTGCACATTTTTCTTGCCTCATAATACTCGTGGTTCTTGCATGCCAGGTATCAGTGTACCAGGTTCCTTGTGCGACTCTCTTGTTCCTGAAGCGCTGAGTAGGAAGTCGCTTCATCAATGGTGATTGCAAATTCCTGAGTGCCTTCTGTGTTGTGACTTTCAATGTCTGCTCAGCTTTCTTGAAACTAATATTCCAAGTTTTGGCTAGGCGTTCACAGTCAACTTTGTTTGGACCTTCAATTGTTATCACTGATGGCCCCCATTGATTTCTTCTGTCAAGAGACCTTCTTTCAAGTGTATTGTCAATTTCTTGCAAGCTAGGGGCCTGTTTTGATTCTGCTTCAGGAGCTTCCATAAAGTCAAATTCTGTATCATCAAACAAAAATTGGTCTACCCTTCGCGCGCTTGAAATATTCCTTACTGAAGAAATCCGATGAGCAATATTTCCATCTGTTGCAATCTGGCATTCAGTTAGCATTCTCCTTGTGGATACTTGATGGACCCTCATCAGTTTGCATTGCTGCATGACACTTGGATGCCGTTCTTTTCCTAAGCTGGTCTTGGGAAGTGTATTTGTAACATTACTAGCAGGTTCTGTTACAACAGAACTTTCCTCCATTGCTTGGTCCTCTTCGGTTGACATAGCTTGAAGGCTGAATTGGTCCCCTGAAATTGGATCTCCATTGTCAATGGCTAGCTCGGCCATCCTGAACTTCAGTGAATGTGGGTCCCAGGGGGTATCATTTGTTGCTATCAAATGTTGACATTCATCAAGTTCCATTCTTGTGGGCTTTCTTGTGGGGAAATATGAGATCACATTCCTCATACTCAGTTTGATAAAAACTTTCTTCGGATCATCATCCTCCAGTGGAGTTTGAATTGTAATTCCATGCTTGGATCTTGGATCAAATTGGCGAGGTGTCTCTTCAACAGAGTTGAAATTGCAGTCCCTCACTTGATTTGGGCATATCAAGCTGTTTTTCAATTTGTCCCCAAAGTACAGTGCTTGATGGAACACTATGATATATACTTGGCCTGATGTTGGATTTGTCCATGCAGTCGCACAGCTTCCAATGGGGATTTTCTTGATGGGCTTGTACTCTTCAGAAAAAGGTGCAACATCAACGTGTGTTGTGATTTGATCAGGATTCATCAATACCATATTGCTTCCTGCTGCAGTAGTATCTGCATGTGAGTCTAACTCACAATATCCTTCTTCATTTTCCCCATCATCAAAACCTACAGGGACATTCATCTGGTATAATGACCGGCTCACCATTTTTAACAATTTGTGTTCTAGTGATAGTGTCCGGTTATTATGTCATTTCTTAGATTTTGATCCAAAACTGTCACCAGCGCCTTCATTTGTTTCTTTCTTTTTAGTCTCAGCAGCCTTGAGATTTCGTTTCTTTTTAGCCTGTCTCATCTGGTAAAGCTCCTGGCGCTGTTCTTTTGACATTGTTTTATAAACACTTGTTGGGTAAGGCTTGCACTCAACTTTTCCTGTAAAGGTTCCAGTTGTCTTTTGCTTTTTGTTGCTGGTTGTGCCCATAGAATACAAACTTCTGGAACCTCTTTTACTCTTCCCTGTTGCAAGCTTTTTCAATCCAAGTCGATTGGTGAATAGAATCAAACATTCATTGAAGTTGTCACGATAGTCTTTGCTCTCATCAATTGCATCTGCTTTTGCAGCATCAAGTCGCTCATCACTGATTGAATTGATAAAATCCCAGACAAATCTTCTTTCGTTATGATTCTTTTCGAATCTCAGAATTGTTCCATGAAAAGCAGTCCAATTTCGCTTGTGCTTGTTCCAGTCATAACCCTTGGAATCTCCAGTGTAGTGTGAATCTTTCATATCCTGATATGTCTTATTCAGAACCATAGTGATATTGGTATCAGTGTAAGCGTGTTGCATGAGAGAAATGAAAGCGTTTCTGGCATTACCAGAATTCAGTGCAGTGTTTTGGAAATGTGCCACATATTCCCAACCGGGACCTTTTCTAGTTGCATCACACAGCAACCTCCAGACGACGTTGTTGTCCTCATCATACTGGGGACCTGACAGGACACCACATCTTTCATTGTAATCACTCCAAGTTGGATAAGTATCTGTTGTAGTTTGCCCGACTGTTCCAGCCCTGGCTTCATCAGTAACTTCTTCCATTTCTTGGGGTCTTATGACATACAAGATTGGAAAACCCTCAGAGTTGAATCTGTATCTCAAGTTTTGTCGGAAGCCTTCCTCCCATTCCCTGAATTTTGTGAGATCCTTCAGCTCGGGTGGAGTTGCCTTTTCCTGTGATTTCACACTTGATTCCATCATCTTGATTCTGAATTGCTGCAGTTCCAAGTTGTTTGGGTTTGCGTTCCAGTCGATAGCCATTGGCTTGACTCCAATCAATGGTTGATACCGGGCCCAATTTGCCCAAGTTAGGAGCCTCGATGATAGTCTGTTACCATAGTGGATACTTTTTGGATTAGGACAGTCTGGACTGATAGCTTTTAATCCGTGCATGAACGATTTAATGCTTTCCTTGTTGAGGTCTGTAATTTCTCGGATATTAGACATCCCTCCCCTCATAATTTCTTCAGCTGATTCATAGTTGATACCGAAATCCATTAGGCTGCTCCTGAAAGCAAGCTGTTCTGGGTTCAGAAATCTACCATTGTTGAATCCCCTGATTTTTATCCTGGGTTGGGATGACCTTCTTCCCAGCCGTTCAGCTCTTGCGTTCTCTGCATTTTGGTCAGCATCGTTTCCTTCATCCTCATTTTCGCTATCCGCGTCGTCTGGATTCACACCCTTTCTTTCTGCATCTCTCATTGCCCTGACTCTTTTCTTTATTTCTTGGTCGATGATTCTCTTCATGGTTGAGTTTGATTCTGGGTTCTCAAAGGCCCTTTCCATGACTTCCATGATTTTATCTTCCAATTTCTCTTCCAAATCGTCATCGTCTGAATCGTCATCGTCATCCACTTCCATTTTTGTTTCTTCCATGTCGCCGTCCGCTCTAGTTCGTACCATGGTGATGAATTGTAACGGAGTTTCGAATTATATTGGAGGAGTATGGATGGTCGATTCGTAGGATGGTATTCGATGGAAGGTGCGATCGAATATGTGATCGAAGGTGGTATGTGATGGAAGAGGGTATAATCAAATCGAAGGATTGGATGTGAGAGATGTATATTAATCGTTGGTGACTGTCGTGTGATTTGCTTATCTGCTGTTTTTGTATTTGTATTTCCGGATCGAATTTTTGTTCCGGTTCGTATACTTTCTGACTATTCGGATCGGGTGTTTGTTCCGGTTAGTTTTGTGTGAGCTTTTGCTTTTGTTGCAAATCAAGATTGTGAGCTTTCCTATCCTTTCTTGGGATTTGCTCATTCTGTATTTCTGTGGTGTAAGATTGTTTCCTGAGAATTTAGTGTTCTCTTTTTCCTTTTGGATCTTTGAGATCTTTCGATCTTCGAGATTTGGTGTTCTCATTTCTATATCTTTCGATTTTCGTTTTTCGTGCGGGCAGATGCTCTTCGCAATCTGTTCCTTCTTGCGGGCAGATGCTCTTTGCAATCTGTTCCTTCCAATCTGTTTCACCACAGAATACTTCAGGCTCAATCTTCTGGCTCACGTCGTTCTATTTTCAGTGAAAGATCAGTGTTCTCGAATTTGGATATTGATTCCTTTCAACTGATGCCAACCTGGGCGATTCGTTCAGCTGAATCGTCCAGTGTCTTTTCCCTTGCTTGTTGCTGGATCTCGAAACCCGGTGGAGCCACCACCTTGGTTCGAGTCTTCGGCCTCTTCTTTCAAGGGAGGCCGCCCTGGTGTTGGTCTATTCCAGGGCTCCACAAGCAACCGCCCCTTTTACATCCTTGAGGGTTGATGCCGGTAGCTGATCAGGCTAGTCCGGATTAGTCTTCGAGCTCAACTGCGTTTCTCGGTGGGAAACGCCATTCGGTCCTCAGCATTGTAGGATGCTGGGTCTGATAAACTAAAGAAAGTGTGTCGTAACAAACAAACGCAAACGGTCTTACGATCGATTGATTTAGTGAGTAAGATCATTGTTACAGTTCATTCGGCCTTAGCGGACGACAGGTTAATTACTCATCGTCAAATTACTCGTCGTATCGTGTAATTTCAAGCATACAAAACACATGTAATTCTTAAGACACAAAACACACGCAAAACCATCTTTGATCGGTCTTTCGTTGTATCGTATTACCGTGTAATTCACCGTGATATTCTCATTGGAATATCACATTATTTGTACCTTATTACGTAGAATTAGTACTAGGTTGTACATAGATTTTAGGGCATGATAGTGTTTTAGAGTTGTTAATTCTTCGAAGAGTGAGCTGACGGGAAGAATTTCCCTAAGAGACAATCCACATGGATTAATCACCGACGATTATTCACTCAGGTTAAATAACCTTACGAATAAGGTTATTTGCCTTTGTGACTCTTCGTACGTGCGATACGCGTTACACGGTGAATTCTTTTCAATTCCTCGTACAATATGTTTAGTAGTGAACAGTACGTACAGTCAACTCCTTAAGAGGGTTAATACACAGCGCCGGACGGGTCAATCCCATCAGTTCTTCCAAACATTTGTTGGCAGGCGCATCAGTTCTTCCATAAGGTGCACGGAAATGTGAATCGAAATGGAAATCGTGGACAATTGCGTTGTTGATTATCGAAATGGAAACCGTGGACAATTGTTTTGTTGATTACGATCGAGTTGATTCCGACTTTCATGTACCGGTAAAACAAACTACGCTATTTTGCATGAGTTATTACTAGTAGATACTAGTAATACATTATTTTCACTAGTACTTCATCATTATAATTCATTATTTCATTTTCTTTCCGACGAGCAAAACAAATACCAACGTGTTAGGTGTTACTACTAACTAATCTTCGAATAGATAATCTACTCTACTGATACTACTAATACTAATCTTCCAATCGACAGTCGAACCAACCATGGAGGGAATTTACAAAATAGAAAAGGTGGTTCAGGAACACCCAGCCGATCTCAAACAAGAACTCCGGAAAATGATTGTTTCTCGCAAGAAAGAGATTGCTCTACTCCAAAAAATGATTCGTAAGATTCGTGCAGGAAAAAGCAATCATCCAAATGTTAACAATGGAATCGTGGATCCTACTAGCAATCATCAAGTCGTTCCGAATGTAACCATCAATCCACCTTGCGGGTTATTGAAGAACGATTCAGATTTTGGTGGCGATTCCGACAGTGTAGCTTCTGAAAATACAACGGATCTTCCTGCCATTAAACAGGAACCAAACCCTTGAGGGCAATAGCCTGCCTGGGGTGGATTCGACTTGGAGTTGGAATTGGGATTTGAGTTGGAGTTAGAGGATTTGGGACGGAGCCCGTTATATGGTGGCAACATGTTGAGAAAATGAAATATGTCATTCGTGCACAAGTTGTACACAAAATAGTGCTTGTCACGAAAGGAATATGATATCCTTAACCCTAAAATAGTTATTTTAGTTGAGAAGTGACGAGATATTGTCTCGAAAGTACAGGTGTGCGACGCGCGAGGTTTTTTAGTAGACACGCGACCTAAAAAGATAGGAAATTTAAAAAATAGGGTCGAGAATTGTAAAAATACCGCGCGATAGCCCGCGGGGGTAGAGAAACAGTTCTTGGACGTAACATTTTCACCCCAAGCGATGAAGCTTTTGCATTGCTTTTCCTTTACAACGACTACGACTCGTGGCTAAACACAACAAAGGGCACGAGGTTGAGAAAAAAATTCACTGACGGTAAGTCTGGAAATAAGGAGGGGTGGAGTAACGAGGGACAAGATCTTTACGAATACCTAGTAAGTGAATTAGAAGATCGAAGGGAGGAACAACAGTCAAAAGAATTAGAGACAGAAATACTAAAAATGTACCAAAAGCAAAATGGCAATCGTAAACAACAAGATAAGGAGGAGAACAAAGAGGGAAAACACGGAAGCGAAAACGTACCTTGGTTGAGATTCTAGGCGAAGATGATGAGGACTACAAATTTTTCATGGAATACAATAAAAACGAACAAGAGTAATTGATGATATCAACATCAATAGTAGAATGGCTAGTTCATTATTATTTTATGGTTTGCACAATATTGTTCCGGGTCTTCTGTTCGAATATAATACAATAAACAAGGTAATTTCAAAGGCTGATAAAATACTTTCGTATTTGTTACAAAATATATTTGTTGTATTTCCGTATTTGATAAGCGTAGCGTGAATATTGTAAAATGTTGGAGAGTATTGCAAATGCGGATAAAATATTTTCTTATTAGTACAAAAATATGGTTGTTGGATTTTGATATTCGAAAAACATAGTGTGAGTAACGTGAAAGTGACGTAACAGAATACATTGCTGGTTATCAAGAAGCTCGTATATTTGTTCAGAAAATGGTATCAACGCTACGACAATATCAGTGTACATAGAGGATATTATTACAAAAGATGAGTTTCGTGTGGAAAATAACAAAAATTCAATGGCGAGTAAATATTAACGGGGTAAGCATGAAACAAAATTGTAGAATAGAAAAGTTTGGAAGCAACCATGAAACGAGGGATGAAAATATGGATAGGAAAATAGTCCTACTTGAAATTGTTGCGTGCAAAAATAGGTAGAGAATTATTTATTGTGCACGCAACAAAATGTTTCGGAATATTTTAAAACATCGCACGAATATTATGAAAGCACGAGCATCGTTTATGTGACGAGGATCCCTCCAGCAAAATCCAGCAAGCCTACAGCGCCCTCCTCTTTTTGCTCCTAATCGATAGTAGTAGTACTACGTCACATAGTAGAATAAGTAAAAGGGGTCCACCACGCCCGCCCGCAGAAAAGGCTTAACAGTCAAAGCTGTGTTCCGGTGTGTGTGGGCACAGCAAACTACTAAGGGACCGGACTCCACAGCCTCCAAAAATAAGCAACAGACTGGAGTTCCCGGATCCCCCTCTAGCACTGCTTAACCCCCCAACACACCAATGAACTACTACTACAAGCATTTCATATCCAGTACTACAAGTAGGTTGGCTAGTACTGAGGCTATCACGAATGTAGTAAGTGATAGTTGATGGCTTTCGAAGTATACTTATCATTAGATGAAGCCATTGACCAATATGGAGTAGTACCATTGTTATAGGTCCTCCCAATATCAGCCCCAAGGTAGAAAGAAGGTTCTTCAACCGTTCCATCCTATAGTTTGAATTGCCTTTCGATTGCATCCATTTGGAACTTCGGATCCATACAACATACAATGCTGCCGTCCACGTATGCCACACAATAGCTACTACTAGTCGTGGTATGCCGTACCATCGTTCTTAAATGCAGACCTCCTTAAGTGTACATCCGCTGCCCGATCGGCTTTGCAAGATACATATCCAAGTTCCCTTGAGTGGCTTGCCAAGTGGGACCGGAATGATGCGCCTGCAACTGGGAGTCCGTACAAAAGCTCTTACACTCTTGCAGGGCCGGGCCTTCTTCCACATAGTAATTCTTCAGAAAACCCTTGTTCCTCGGTAGCAATCGTGTACGGAGTAGTACTTTTCCTTGATAGGGTAGGGGCCATGAAATAAGCATTTTGCATCTCGGCGCTAAGACCATCGAGGTTGTCAAGTGCTGCCACTAGAAAGAACAATCGGACCGAATCCCTACTGGGTACACTTGAGTACCGTAGGTGTATTCCTTCGAGATTAGTACTATAATATTATTATTATCTATGCTGTCGCCAATCGACATGCTTGCAATCGGTTCGCTCAGATTCGATTCGATTCGATTCGATACAACCATCTATGTTATATTATTATTATTATTATTTATAATACTGTATTATTGTTCTAGTAAACCGACCTGTACTGTACACCGACTTCATCCCAAGTCTTTCTTTTAATAGCACATCACTACACGGCAAACAGTGCATTCCTGCACGGGCATGACATGACATCGCATTGCATCACATATCACATCACATCACATCACATCACAGATCCCACTCCGATCGCATAGTCGTTGCATTGCTATCGGATCGCGGCGGTTATGGTTTGCACAAATACAAGCACAAACACAAAAAAAAAAAAACCCATTCTCGTCACCTCACCAGACCCGCATTCTTGCGAATGCTGTTGAGTCTCTGTCCGAGCACCCTCACCGCGGGAAGACCACGAAACGCCGCTCGGGGCGGGGCGGCCGGCAGTGGTTGTGGGCCGTGGTGTTTCTGATTCTGTTTCTGTTGCTCTCCTAGTTCCATCGAGATGATCCGGGCCTGGCGGGTGTCTTGTTCCAGCCCGGAAGCCTTGACCGGATCGTATTCGGGTTCTTCCGGATTGTTGTTGCTGTTGCTGTTGCTGTTGCTGTTGTTGTTGTTCGCAAAGAGCATCCTCCAGGGACGGCGGCCGCGAAAGACGGCCGCTGCCGCACCCGCAAACACGTGGTTGTGTAGGCTCTGTTGCTGTTGTCGCCTCTGGACCAGCTGTTTCGTCAGTTTTTCGTGTTCCGTCTTGTCGTCGAGCCCGTTGGTGTAGGTTCCCTGGAGGTGGACCAGTGATGGATAGGCATCGACGAGTGCCCACAGATTGTTGCGAACGACACAACCACAACAATCATTGTCGCTGCTGCTGCTGTTGCTGCTGTTGCTGTGATTGTGATCGCGACAAACCAAACGATCGTCCTCGTATACCGCGTCGAGGACTAGCTCGGAAAACGTGTCCGTTGGGAGGCACGTGAGCAAATCCCGGCAGAATCCGTGGATTTGGCACTCGCGGAGGTGCAGGACCGCAAGCTTGGGACACCGGGAGAGGAACTTGAAGCACAAGATCGCGAGCTTGTCCTCTCGTTCGATCGGGGAGAGCGCCGTTGTGTCCGCCACGAGGCTCGTCAGTTTGACGATGCGGGAAATGGCGTCGTGGTCGTCCAGCGGGTCGTCGTATTCTTCGTAATCGTAGTCGTCCATCACCGTGTCCATCATCATCATCTGTATGTCGTCCATCGCTATCGGATCTAGGATACAATCCTCCCCCTCGTAGTAGTATTGGTTGTGGTTGTGGTGGTGGTGGTGGTTGCGGTGGTAGAGGCAGTCGTTGTCTCCGTCGTCCTCGTCGTCGTTGTAGTAGCAGCAAATCTGTCCCTCGCCATAGTCGTCGTCACTGTTGCTGCTGTGACTGTGACAGCAACCACAGTCGTCCGAGTGAAATTCGTCCTCGTCGCTGTTGCTGTTGCTGTTGGTGTTGGTGTTGGTGGTTCGTCCCGCCCCGGTAAAGACAATTTCTTGCAGCGATCCATTGTGATCACTGAGAAAGTAGTCGCTGTCACAATCCTGGTGTTGCAAGACCTGTACCCGGTGTTGCGATTGCAATTGTTGCAATCGTTGCAATTGTGGTTGATGTTGTGAATGTTGCGAAAAGGAAATATCTTCCATTGCGCTGCTGCTGCTGTTGTTGTTGTTGTTGTTGTTGTTGTTGCTATTGTTGCTATTGTTGTTGGTGTTGTTGGTGTTGGTGTTGTTGTTGGCCATAACGAGCGCAAAATCGGGGCACCGATCGAGGATAAGCTGCTTGAGCTCGGGAAGCAAGAGCGGGGAATCGTGTTCCTCCAGTAACTTGGCCCGTTCCGCGCTCTCGTCTCCCGTGGCAAACGAGCAGGAACAATCCCTCAGCGCCAATCGTTCGAGCAAGGGGAAATCGCAGAGGACGTCGATCCACGACACCTCAATGGGAATCACCGAGGTTGTCGCTGCCTTGCGCGTACTACTCCTACTATTCTGCGTGTCAACGCCAACGCCAACGCCAACGCCAACGCCAGCACCCCAACAATGGGTCGTGCTTATATCGAGCTCCCGCAGCGATAACGAGAGGGGTCCCGCGAGCAACGAGAGCGGGACGCAATAGGGGTCTTCCGTCGTGGCAAATGCCTTTTTTTGTTTGCGCTTGTAGTCTTTCCGGTGCTTGGAATCGTCAAAGAGGAGTCTGAGGGTCTTGAGGTTCTGAAACTTGGCAATCGATCGAAAGGTTCGCTCCTCGACCTGGTTCCGGAGTGCCTCCCGAAAGACACTGCCGCCGTGCTTGAGAATGGAAAATCCACCGTCCTCGCTGCTATTGCTGCCATTGCTGCTGCTGCTGCTACTGCTGGTGCTGCTGGTGCTGTCATTGGACGAGTGGTTGTACTTATTGCACTCGTTTTCGTATTCGTATTCGTATTCGTATTCGTCGTCGTCGTCGGACAATCCGAGGATATCGAACTCGTCGTTGTCGTCACAACCGAACGAATCGTCGTCGAAACTTCGGCGGCGCAAAAAGGACTTGGCGTTGTTGTTGCGTTTGACTCTCGCTTTCTGTTTCTGTTTCTGTTTCTGTGTGACTTTTTGTTTCCTCGGAATTGTGATTTTCCGTGACACCGAGGAGTGGTGCGACGAACCACCCAGGGGAGACGAGGACGTCAGGTCCTGCGTGACGACCAGTGTTTCCACCGACGAGCTCCATCCATCGAGGACCATGGGGGAAATGTGCAAGAGATTCTGGACGTGCGTCTCGAGGTACTCGAGGTGGATCCGGTGCATCGAGGGTGGAAACAAGACGGTTTCCGTTTCCATGTTGTTCGGGTTGTAGTTGTTGTTGTAGTTGTAGTTGTTGCTATTGCTCTTGTTCTTGGTGTTCTTGGTGCTGCTTCCATCGTCGCTGTTGCTGTTGCTGTTGCTGTTGCTGTTGCTGTTACTGCTGTCGCTGTCGCTGTCGCTGCTCGGAACGGGACGGACCAGACCGGCGCACGTCCCGTAGAGCACCAATCGCTTCAATTGGTTAGTTTCGCCAAAACTCGCCGGGAGCGGTTCGGCAAAGGACGAAACATTCAGACCGAGTTCCTCCAGTCCGCGCAGACAAAATCCCGCCGGAAAGCTCGCGAGTTCCGAGCAGTGGTCCAACCGCAGACACCGGAGGCAATCCAATCGGCTCAGGCAGACCGGTAGGATCTTCGTGGTCGGGGGGAAAAACTCGGGGAGAATCTCCGTCACGCGCTTCGTGACCTCGTCGACCGTGACGAGCGTGACGATCGCCTGCTTGTGGAGCTCCGTGACGACCAGGTGGTGATCGTTCTTCTTCTTGTTGTGCTTCTTCTTGTTGTTGTTGTTGCTGTTGTTGCTGCTGTTGTTGCTGTTGTTCTTCTTGTGGTGCGACGAGGACGAGGACAGAGCCTTGCCCCTTGACTTGGAGGATGATGCTTGTGGCGAAAGAGTCTTGCGGTGATTCGTCAACAAAAACTTGTAGGTTTCCACCAGCACCTCGAAATCCTGGAGATCGATCTCGGCCCGTAACTTTTGGTTCCCGCCTCTGCGATTGTCACTGCTACTGCCATTGCGATTGCTACTGCCACTGCGATCGCGATCGCGATTGGCATTGTAGTAAAAGGTTACCACGGCACGCGGTGGACCCACGGATGCCCCCGCTGCTGTAAGGGAGTGCTGTTGGTGTTGGTGTGGTGTTTGGCGTGTTCTCAGCAACATGGTGAAGAGACCGTATTGTAGTCGATTCGATTCGATTCGATTCGATTCGATTGGGATCTTAGTAGATTTGGTTTGGTGTTCGAGTGTGTACGGCAGATCACTTCACTTCGCTTTGCTTCACTTCACTTCACTGTACGGGAATCGTTCGTGCGCTGTCCCAGACAAAACAATGACAAAGGACTCCTGCCGGGAAATCGAGAAGGACTCCTGCCGGGAAATCGAGAAGGACTCCTGCCGGGAAATCGAGAAGATGCGATGCGATGCGATGCGATGCAATCTGCCAGCCCCGTGTTCCAAAGAAGAGGAGGAGGAGGAGGAGGAGAGTTGTTGTGGTAGTAGATAGAGAACGCTAGACTTTATTCTGCTTCTTGGTTGTGGTTGGTGGTTGGTGGTGGTTGGTGGTGGTGGTTGGTGGTAGCCCTCGAGCCGAAAGTGAAACAATGAATGGTTGTTCGTTGTTCGTTGGTGCGATTGTGATTTGCAATCGTTGATTTGCAATTGCGATTGTACTACAACCGCGGCAAGAATTATGGAAAATCGAGAACGGAAACTGCAACTGGAATAGCGATGCGGTACAGCAGTGCGGTGCGGTGCGGTGCTTCTGCTGTTCCAGTGACTCGGAACACAATGAACAAAGAACCAAAGAAAGTATCACTGTTTCGTGAAGTTGTGATAAAGTACGGTACGGTAATGCTGTATCAAGATGTTGTGTTTACTGTAACTGTATGGTACGGTACTCGCACCGTACCGTACGGTATTATCAGTAGCTGATTGATTGAAAACGGAAATGACGACACTAGTACTGTACACAACTTGTGTCTGAATGTGCGTGTGTGTGTGTGTCTGTGTGTCTGTGTGTGTGACTGTGATTAACACAACAAGGGCACGATTAGATCATTCGATCGGCAAGTGTGTGTTAAGTGTTGGCATTTATGACGGACGCCCGGCATCATTCAGCTGTGACTGGGAACTCTCCGATAAAAACAAACGACAAATTCCCGGCGGTGACAATGGCCATCGGTAGGGCATATATACGGTCGGGATTTTTTGCTCGACCGTCGGATTTGTGACGCCAAAAAAAGTCGGAACGGGTCCGCGTCTAAAAATTTACGGTACGTACGTCCGGCCAATGAAAATCGTACCGATAAAACCAATGGATAAAAAAAATAGTGATCATCATAATAAGCTATGTCGATTGGATAAAAAGTGGACGAGAACCCATCAATCTTGGACCAATCTACCGGTACGGTATGCGGTAGTAAACCAATTCGTCCGTAAGATTACCGTAATTACGGGCATCATGTAGTACAAGTAATCTTACCGGTAAGACGTAATACGAGTACCGTACCGTACGGGCATCTTCTTCTGTCGACTTTAACGGCGGGTCAGCAGCTCCACGTATTTATTGCAAATAATAATAATAAGAGATTATTATTTTTACCAGAATCGACTCCAAGTCAGACTCCCTGACTGACTTGCGCGCGCGCAATTTTTGACTTGAGTATATAATAACTGACTTATTAATACTGTACCGAATTAATAACACGAGTTATTTTACTGGAGTCAGCGTAGGTTTAGTACTGGACTCTTATTTTAGTACCGCGAGACACTACTTATTTCATTTTTCTCAAGTCAGCGTAAGTTTTGTACTGGACACCACTTATTTTAGTAGACTACCTACTAGTAGTACCGCACCTCTTCTTCTATCCAACGGACCAAACCCGAACTCGAAAGGGAAGAGTGTTCTCCACTTCAGTTCTCCACTTTAGTTTTTAACTCACCGGCCGAGGTGAATCCCAAAACATTATCGCAAATTATTTCAGTTCTTCGATACTCACCGCATTGTTCAATACTCAAGGAAATGGGAACGATTTCCACGATTGGTTTACTAGATTGGTTGGAGTGATTTGCAAAAGGAAGAAATTCTAATTTGCACTTTGCACGTGATTCTACTACGTAACACGCGATATTACTAGATAAGAAGTGATTCCACTTCATAATTTCTACTTTTGCAACAAAGAGCTCATAATTTCAAATTTGGAACTAAACTCTGCATCTTTTTTGGCTCTGCTAAACTTGGCTAAGCGGAATCATCTTGGAAAGGAATCGACCATGGGATTCATCCTAAACTGATGCTAAGGAAAACAACCTCCGAACCTCCGAATCAAATCGACCATGGGATTCCTCCTCCACCAATCAAGAATCGACTCACTCTTCTCTCCAATCAACAATCAACTCTCCTCTCCTCTCCAATCAACAATTGACTTGCTCTTCTCTCCAATCAACAATCGATTCGGCTCTCCTCCTCCTCCTCTCCAATAGAATTGACTCCTCCTCTCCTCCTCCTCTCCAATACACGGCTCTCCCCCTCTCCAATCCGCGACCTCTCCCCATCTCCAATCAACAATCAACTCTCCTCTCCTCTCCAATCAACAATCAACTCTCCTCTCCTCTCCAATCCGCGGCTCTCTCCCTCTCCACCAATCAACAATTGAGTCTCCTCCTCTCCAATCGAATCGATCGAGTCTCCTCCTCTCCAATCGAATCAATCAAGTCTCTTCCTCTCCAATCAAATCAATCAAGTCTCCTCCTCTCCAATCGACTCTCCTCTCCTCTCCAATCCGCGGCTCCCCCCCCTCTCCAATCCGCTCTCCCCCAATTGAATTGATCGAGTCTCGTCCTCCTCTCCTCTCCAATTGAATCAATCGAGTCTCCTCCTCTCCAATCCGCGGCTCTCCCCCTCTCCAATCCGCGGCTCTCCCCCAATCGAATCGATCGAGTCTCCTCCTCTCCAATCAAATCAATCGAGTCTCCTCCTCTCCAATCCGCGGCTCTCCCCCAATCAAATCGATTGAGTCTCCTCCTCTCCAATCAAATTGATCGAGTCTCCTCCTCTCCAATCGAATCAATCGAGTCTCCTCCTCTCCAATCCGCGGCTCTCCCCCTCTCCAATCCGCGGCTCTCCCCCAATCGAATCGATTGAGTCTCCTCCTCTTCAATCGAATCGATCGAGTCTCCTCCTCTCCAATCCGCGGCTCTCCCACTCTCCAATCCGCGGCTCTCCCCCAATCGAATCGATTGAGTCTCCTCCTCTCCAATCAAATCGATCGAGTCCTCTCCAATCGAATCGGCTCTCCCTCTCTCCAATCGAATCGATCGATCAATTCCAATCAATCAACAATCTACAAGTTGATCTATCAAACCGCTCGCAAAGCGGGATTGATTAGTATCGATTGGGATGCTGGAATAACAAGTTGAAACAACTTAGCCTTCCGGACATGCTTGTGGAGTGACGTCAGCGTGGTCTTTGCCTTCATTAAGGCATCACCTTCCTCCAGAAGTACCTCTAAGGATTCGCCAGAATGAACTCTATCC
Organism: Pseudo-nitzschia multiseries; assembly: GCA_037355745.1. Lineage (NCBI taxonomy): Eukaryota > Bacillariophyta > Bacillariophyceae > Bacillariales > Bacillariaceae > Pseudo-nitzschia > Pseudo-nitzschia multiseries. The sequence continues at coordinate 14,829,434 of CM074788.1, read as the reverse complement.
TTGATGAACTCTATAATACACTTGAGTCGCGAGAACTGCTTCTGCTCGGCCGCGCTATAATGCTTCCTCCAACGATTGCCGAATGTCTTTTCAAGCTCTTCAATCCCTCCAGGGAAGTCATCTTCTTTGAAGTCCTCAAGTCCGAACCACTCCTTCCACATCGACGACACCGCGGAATGCTGTCAAATCAAGGTTTTTTGGGGAATAAGGTTAGTACCTCGTGCCCCGGCGGTTGTTGTTGTTCCGTCTGCTTCTGTTGGGAGACAAAAGGCCGCCATGTGCTGCAGGTAATGGTGTATTTGTCTGTTGATCGCATCTTGTTTCTGTTCAAATTTGCTAACCTTATCGTCTATCCGTGTAACATCCTTTGAAACATTATGGACTTTGGTATGAATATTGTGAAGTCAGTCGCGAAACCCCGGAAGTGCCACGTCCATACTTCGTTGGATTGCGGTAGTACTACCTCCTCTCTCCTCGTCGAGTCCTGCTCCCATAACCTTTTCAATGACTTGTGCTTGATAAGCCTGGAACAATTCCGAGTTGAAAACAGGCAAGGAGAAGAGGCAATTTGGTCTCCCGTTGTGTATCAAGACCGCGGCATCCTGCAGTACGACACATTGCAAATTCAAGAGGAGCTCAAAGAATGCTTGAGCAGTTGGCTTGTCGGGGGTGGCACGATTCGCAATCGTGTCCATTGCCTTGTCAAGGAACGGGAATACTTGACGACAGAGCTCTGGAGGTGGGTCGATGGTACCACGGGGTAAGAAGAAGCTGCCTTTCTCTTGTGCATGTCCAGCCAAGACCCCCATCGCCTTCAGTGGGAGTTTTGAGGAATACCGATCTTCTTGGACATCAAGGTTCCAATTTCCAATCATCTTGATGTATTGGGGATCCACTTCTTGCATCTCCAACGCAACTGCACCTGATCCGCGGCCAAATTGAACGAAATGCTTTGATGCGACGCCCAACGCCGTGCATGCTTTCCGCATCGTTTTTGCATACGCTTGGTCTGTTATTGGACGGTGGTTCTGCGAGTGATTACAATCGGTGAGTAATTTGACTTCGAACCATGACGCGTTCTCTGCAAAGTCGTACCACGCAAGTTCTCCGGTTGCATGGAATCGCGCCATTAAGTAGAAGCCCAAAGCGCCAATGGGACACATGTTGACGTTGCGGTGCCTGATCACACAACCGTACAAAGTTCGCTGACCGTTTGTTTTCCCTGTAATGATTTGCATGATAAAGATCAGGCAGGAGTGTACGCCTTCGTCAGCTTTGATGATGCTGCACAGATCCAACAACGTGCATTTGAACAAGGACTCCCCGCAGAGAACACCACAATGGGTCATAAGGAAACAGAAATGGTCCCTCAAGGCAGCGATGTGGTAGTTGTGTTTGGTACAATGCTTGTAGAACAAGAAGGCCTCAATTCGCTTGATGCTTGACACCGTCATGTAGGGGGACAACGTGTGATCGATTTTCTCGTCGTGTCGAATCAGCTTGATCCGTTTCTTTCTTACTTGGACAACGTGGAGCAACTGTGTAACCCTGTCACTTCGAAGGTGTTCCTTTGTAAGAGTGTTGGCATTCTGACTTCTCTGATGTCGCAATATTTTGAGGATGGAACAAAAGTACTGATTCACTGTATCATAACCTACAGGGTCTGTCTCCAGCATTGACTCGCAAGAAGCGCCGGCATGATTGGTGTTGTTGTATTTGGCCATCACGGCGTGGTAGTTGACTGGGTCGAAAATTTGCGTTCGTGATTGCCCCCTCTTACGCCGGCCTCTTGTCCTTTGCGTCCGGTAGGCCTGATAGAAGAGGAAGCCAAAGACTTTTTCTTCAGTCACTATTTGAGTGGAGTAACCAAAGGAAGAAAATACGCTGGTGCAATACTGAAGGAATTCCTCCCCTTTTCGACCGTAGGCAAGTTGAGTATTCATTGGAATACCATCATTGTCATCATGTTGGACTTGCCGTGCTGCTCTGGCAAATATTCCACTTGTGTAAGACATTTTGCTTGCTGGAGACCGAGGGGGGTGTTTTGTTGAGGATAGTGGTGTTATTTTGGGTGGATATTGTAAGCGTTTTGGCTGTTTTGTTCTTGTTTTCGTTGCTTCGTCGTTTCGTCGTTTTCGTCGTTTTTTGTGTCTTCATGTTTCTTGTCGGAATCAAAGTGTATGTGTTTGCTGTGTTTGTCAACCGACTTATGTGTTTGTCGATTGACTTAGCCTTCTGATGTTTCTTGTGGATTGGTGCCGGCCGGCGGCAAAGACTTGTTCTATGTTCATGTCACATGTTCGCTTTCATGTGTTCGCTTTCCTATTAGTATGTGTTCATCTCATTGGTTGGAATTTCTGAAATGATTGAATTTGATTGGTTGAAATTTCTGACATGGTTGAATTTGATTGGTTAGAATTGCTGAAAGTGGTTATTCAACCAAGTCAGAGGAAATTGCCGTTAACCGTTAAACTGCGCACAATCCTACAGATCGAGGTCTGACTGATCTCTGACTTAGTATAAATAATCTCTTATTAATTTTTGTAGTATGTCAGAGCAGTGTCCGACACCCCTCTTAGCAAAACGTGTGTGATTTAACTGTAACGGTCGAAATCTCTGACACTCTAAGATAAGAACCACTTTACAGCAAAACCATCCAATCAGATTCAACCGAATTCAAACATGGGCGAACCTTCCTCTGCGCCACCAAGTGACCAAGAGCCGGACCCAATTCTTCAGCCAATCAGATTGAAGGTGTCACTTTGCACTTCCCCCACCAGCCCGAGCAGCAGCAAAACGCAAACACAACAAACGCATACACTTCGATCCTGACAAAGAACCGAAGAACGCAAAGACACAAAAAACGACGAAAAGACCAAACGACAAAAATATTACGACAAAGAAACAACCAACACTATCAATATTCACCCAAAATAACACCACTAGTATCCTCAACAAAACACTCGTCCCCTTGGTCTCCAGCAACAAAAATGCTGTCCTCGTACACAAGCGGCCTATAATTTGCCAGAGCAGCACGACATGATGTTCAACAGGATGGCCTTGATGGCGTCCCAACAACGAATACCCAACTTGCCTACTGCGGTCGCAAAGGGGCAGAGTTCCTTCTTGAGTTTTGCACTACCACCATATTTGGCTACCTGCTCGTCGATTATCCACAAACAGTAACTGAAGAGAAGGTGTTTGGCTTCCTTTTCTATCAGGCATATCAATCCTGCCGTAGGAGAAGAGGCCAGAAGCCCAAGAGGGAGGCAGGAACACCACAAATATTTGACGCCACCGACTATGGCGCCGTGATGGCCAAATACAACAATAGTAGCAGCAGCAGTAGTAGTAGTAGTAACAACATGGATCGCGAATCACTGTTGCTGGAGCTGGAGCAGATGGACCAGCATGATCCTGTAGTAGGCTATGACACTGTGAATCAATACTTGTGTTCCATCATCAAAATATTGAGGCACCAGAGGAGGAGTCAAAACGCCAACAATCTTACCAAGGAACACATCTGCTCTGAAAGAGTCACCCAACTGCTGCAAGTTCTTCAAGTCTGAAAGAAGAAGATCAAAAGAATGAGATTCGATGAGAAGATAGATCATGCCCTTTCACCATACATGAATGTACAAAACATTGAGCGGATAAAGGATTTCTTGTTCTTTAAGAATTGTTACAAACCAAATTATCATGTGGCATCCTTGAGAGACAGATACTGTTTCCTTGTGACACATGGCGGTGTTCTCCGGGGCAAGTCCTTATTCAAATCCGAGCTGTCTGATCTGTGTGACCTTATCAAATACGATGAAGGCACACACGCCTGCCGGATCCTAATTATGCAAATAATAACAGGCAAAACGAACGGTCAGAAAACTTTATATGGACGCGTTAGTAGTATGAGACACCATCAAAACGTTAACATGTGCCCGATTGGTGCGTTGGGCTTCTATTTGATGGCACGATTCCATTCAACGGGCGAGCTTGCTTGAGATGACTTTGCAAGTAATGCCAATTGGTTCGACGTCAAATTACTCACAGATTGTACTAATAAGAACTCTGACAATCCAGACTCAATCACAGACCAAGCGTTTGCCAAAACAACAATGGAAGACGCGTGCAAGGCCTTGGGTATTGCTTCGAAGCACTTTGTTCACTTCGGCCGAGGAACTGGTGCGGTTGCATGTGAGATGCAAGAGGTCGATCCCCAATACATCAAAATGATTGGCAATGGGAATGTTGATGTCAGAGAGGACCGATATTCTTCCAAACTCCCTTTGGAGGCTATGAGGGCCTTGGCTGGGCATTCACAAGATAAAGGAGGGTTTCCTCTTGCCAAGAAGTAATATCAATCCACCTCCAGAGCTTCGTCAACAAGTCTTCCCCTTCCTTGACAAGGCAATAAGCACCATCGATAGCATCCCAAAGCCAACTGCTCAAGCTGTCTTTGAGCTTCTCCTCAATTTACAATGTGTGGTACTGCAGGACGCAGCCATCTTGATACACCAAGGCAGGAGAAAACGGCTCTTCTCCTTGCCTGTCTTCCAAACCGGACTGTTCAAGACTTATCAAGCAACACTCATTGACAAGGTCATCGCCAAAGCAACAATGGGAGCCGCTACTACCTCAATCAAAAGGAGTATCAATGTTGCCCTCCAGTGGCTTGCGACCGGCTGCACAACATTCATTCGAAAGTCCACAATGTTTGGAAGGATGTTGGGAGGGTTAAGGCTTCAGTTACTGGCTTCAGACAAGAACAAGGTGTTGTTGTCAACACCCAAGTTACAAGTTAGTACAAAAGCTACGCTGACAGAAAAAATAATAACTAGGGTTATTATTTATTTTTAGTATATAATAACTCGGTTATTATATACTACTTTGTAAAACTGCGCGCGCAGGTCTGTCAGACAGTCTGACAACTGCTCGATTCTGGTAAAAATAATGAGAGATTATTATTTGTATGTCAGAGCAGTGTCCGACTCCTCTCTTAGTGATTTCCGCGTGATTTAAACGTAACGGTGGTCGCAATCTCTGACATACTAAAATGACAGCTTTACACTAAAACCAACCAATCAAATTCAACCATTTATCATGTATGCACATGTGCGCGTGTGGGGGTTTGATTTGATGTGGGATTGGATCGAACCAATGAAATTCAACCATATTGATATAAAGAAACCCGGATATACGGCCCTACGAGGGATGGTAGTACAAAACCTATTGTAGTACAAAACCTACATAGCCTCTACGTTAATACAAAATCTAAGTAGAATCTACGAGAAAGAAACCCGGATATGGCCCTACAAGTGATGGTAGTACAAAACCTACGGTAGTACACAATCTATGTAGAATCTATGAAAAAGAAACCCGGATATATGGTCTTACGAGTGATGGTAATACAAAACCTACTGTAGTACAAAATCTTTGTAGAGACTACTTTGGTACAAAACCTGCGCTGACAACTATGTAAGAAAGGTACCCGGATATACTGAACGGGACATACAAAACCCGGATATATATGGTCAAAACCCAGATGTATGGTACAAATCCTACGCTGACATGATCAATAATAACTAGGGTTATTATTGATTTTTAGTATATAATAACTCGGTTATTTTATACTCCGTAGTACTTTCTAAAACCGCGCGCGCGCAGGTCTGTCAGAGAGTCTGACAACTGGCCGATTCTGGTAAAAATAATAATGATGCAATGCAAGAGCCTCCTCCTGTTGGGCCTGCGCTTGTTGCAGCTGCTGGATCACAAGTGCGGTAGTAATACACCTACAGAAGAACAACAAGAAGACAAACAACGGAATTATCTACTATCTGCCTCCTCATCATGCCTCATCATGGTGATGAGTTGGGCTTGAAAACATTCAGGACTAGCCAGTACTACTAACAATGGCGTGAGTGTGGACCAAGAATCAATCAAAACCAAGAAGCTACTAGTAAAAGTACTACTACTACTAGTAGTAGTCCAATAGTAGCTCCACAAGAGTTTGCTGTAGTATCTACTGAGCAACTTCCCATCTAGTAATACTACTAGTACTAGTAGTACAACAACTACAACTACTTGTACAACTACTACTACCATAGTATATCAGCAGAGGGAGATCCAACAAGACCTTCTTGTTGTTGTTCCAAAACAATGCTGGCACATCCCCCAGCAGAACAAGTTATCAATGAACTACTAATACTAATACTAGTACTACTAATACTACGTCACATGTGACGTATGAGAGTGAAGCTTGGATGATTTTCCCTACTACTAGTTCTCTGAACTATCATCCTACTGTCACCAGCACCAAGCAACAATATTGATTGATTGGTTTCTGCAGCAGCAGTCGGTGGATATAGACTACTACTAGTACTCAAACAACACCAATCAATCAGCAAGAAGCAACAAAACAACAACTGCTGATGTTCAAGTTCTTGCCCTCCATATTCAGAGCCCTGAAACCCATTTCCAAAGAGTGAGTGGCGTGGTGAATAAATATGCTGCCAGAATCTACCTACTACTACAAGTCAAGAAGAGCCTTCCAAGAAGCTTGGTGTTGAGATGCACCGATCCAACCAACAGACAAGAACGTTCTGTTGATTTGTGTTGATTCATGTTTCGGCAGAGAGGATGCCACCTCAGAGTGGCCAATAGCCATGTATTAGCACTGGAGCATCTTGGCCATAGATGGAAGGCCTGTCTGGGAATACAGTCCAAGTACTAGTAGTGAAGAAGCCAACAAGTCCTGTTTGAGGGAAGCTGGCTGGTAGTTTTGGGGAAGAGAAAGCAGACAACAAGCAATAAATACCCAGGAGATCGTGCCTTATCTATCTGTTGATCATGACACCCCACGTCTTGTTCACAATGTTCATTGATACAATGCTTGACCACCGCAACAGATACCATCAAGTCTAAGCAAGCACACATTTGAAAGGTTTACTGTTGTTGATTTAAAAAATACACTCGGATAGTCGTCCGAAATCGTTTTTGACTCAAAACCGCCCCCGCTTCTGTAGTCCGCAACGAATGGTTCGTATTATTTTTTGTTATCCACGTGAGCCGAAAACATTGCCAGAAGCCTTGGTGAGCGCCTGCACTGCCATCCGATGCCGCACCACGCAGCATTCGGTCGGGTCTCTCCTGGTAGAATCTTGGTGGAGCCTTACATTGCTAACCTCGACGTGATCCGAGTGGTCTTGATAGCACGAACAAGGCGAATGCGTTCTTTCTTTCGAACTAGACAGTTGCTAGGTGGCTGACTAACTGGTTAGCACAAAGCTATAGAGTTTGCTTGACGTTTTTACCTTCACGGTAAAAATAATTTGAATATATTATTAATATGCAGATTATTCTCGTTACTCCGGGGTTTATACGTTTCGGCAGCAGCAAATAACACGAACAAACAATGCGCTGGTTCACTAACAATCTATATTACGCCTCGGCGATCCAGTTGGAGACCTCCGCATCGGTCAGCGCGGGAAGCTGCGTGCAGGCCCTCGTCTCGTACAGGGGAGACAGCGAGCTGCACCCGTTGCGGGCAAAGACCAGGATCAGGCAGTTGACGTTGCGGGCGTAGAATCCGGCCTCGCAGTACGACAGGTAGTAGTTCCAGGCGCGGATGAAGATGTCGTCAAAGCCGAGGGATCGGACCAGTTCCTCGTTGGCGTTGAATCGCCGTCTCCAGTCGGCGAGCGTCTGGGCGTAGTGCAGACCGATGTTGTCGATGTGCTCCAGCGTCAGCCTCGATCCCTTGTAGGCGGCGTCCACGAGCGCGTGCAGGCACGGACAGCAGGACCCGGGGAAGATGATCGTGTTGATGAAATCGGTCGACCGGAGGTAGTTTTCGTACCGCTCCTCGGTGGTGGTGATGGCCTCCATGACCAAGATACCGTCGGGGGCCAGGACCTGCTCGACGGCCCAGTAAAACTCTCCCAGATGGTCGTGGCCCACGGCCTCGATCATCTCGCAGCTCAGGACGCGATCGAACCGACCGAGATTCTCCTTTCTTCGGGCAAAGGTTCGGTAGTCGATGACCTCGAAGGTGATCAGGTCTTCGAGGCCCTCCTTGGCGACGCGCTCCAAGGCTAGCGCGCGCTGTTCGACCGACAGCGTAATACCTGTGACCTTGCAGCCGTATTTCTTGGCCGCGTGGAGGGAGAGTCCACCCCAGCCAAACCCAATGTCCAGCAGTTCTTGTCCCGGTTGGACCTGGGCGCGGTCCAGGAGTGTGTCCAGCTTTCTCCACTGGGCTTCCTCGAGCGTGCCGCGGAAAACCAGTCCTTTTTGCGGAGCGGGAGCCTTGACGGCATCGTAGATCGCCGACGAATACATCAGGGTTTCCTTGTCGAGGAAGCTCGTGAACAAATCGTTCGACAAATCGTAGTGGGCGTGGATGTTCTTGAGACTGCCCCCGCGCTCGGAATTGTCCATCGTCAATCGGTACCGCAAGAAATTCAGGAAGGAACCAATCTTGGAAATAATGTAGGGTCCGGCGTTGACGGGATTGGCACCGGAATATCCCTTGTAGGACGTGTTGGGTGTGTGATTGCCGGCAATGACCCGATCGCGATTTCCCATCAGCAACAAGAGCAGACGGGTGAGACCGACGGGATCTCCGCAAGCCGCGGAGGTTTCGTCACGCTCCGAGGCGGGTCGCAACACGGGATTGTACCCCAAAACATCCTCGAGCGGCTCGATGACAAAATGTCCCGCCATGTACGACCGAGCCAATCCCAAATCGTATTCCCATGCAATCTTCACAAAGACCCATTCGTCAAAGACACGCATCGTGACCGGACTGGCATCACCCAGACCGCAGGCGCTTCCGTCTCCGAATTCCAAAACGGTTCCGTCGTTGAACTTGAGTCGGAGCTTGCCCTGCTGAACGGCGGCCTTCAAAAAGTAGAGCATGAAGCGCTTGCACAGAGCCACCGGCAGGTCGTGCCAGAATTTGTCGTACAACCGTCCGAAGAAGGATCTCTGGACCGAGGAAGCCGCTAGATCCGGAGGAGGTAGGACCATGAGCGCGGTCTCGGTGGTTTGGGATGATTCCTCTTCGTCCTTGGCCCAGGGCAGAGGAACACCCGACAACTCCGCGGCCACCTCGAATCCCGAACGGCATCCGTCTTCGTGGAATCCGTATCCCTGCCAGGCTCCACAGAACCACAACCCTTTTCGCCCCTGGTGCTTCTTCGCAAGCTCCTTTCGTGCCTTCATGGTGGCCGGCGTGAATTGGGGATGCGCGAGGCGGGTCCGCTTGTGGGTCAATTCCGGATCGGGTGCCTCGTGGGGATTGAGCGACACGAAGATGTCCTTTCCACCGGCTTCCAGATTTTGCAAACGATTCAACCAGTAGGTAACGTAGACCGCGTTCATGCGTCCGTTGGTGCCCTCGAGTTGTTCTTGCTCTCCGTCTACATTGGATTTGGTGTTGCCAAATCCCGACTCGGCTCCCTCAAAGGCCCCAGAGTGTTTGCTGTTCGAACCACCGCTTCCGCTCTTTGCCCCGAACACTCGTTCGATCTTTTCGGAGTCTCCCAGACAATTCCACGAGGCCCATGCCCGGCGGCGCTGCGGCATCAATTTGGGGTCGCTGTGCAAATAGATAACATTGTCGGCGTATTCGATCCGACCCAGGAGATCCATTATTTCGATGTGTGCCATCAGCGAGTCGTTGTCGTTTTTGTTGATCGAGGACGCACTCGGTTTGATGATAGCCGCCGCCGTGTCGGTGTGACAGGCAAAGATGACCTCGTCGAAAATTCCGACGCTGGTGTTGCTCTGGTCGAACAATTCGTATTTTTTGCCGTCTCCTCCGATGTGTTTCATGGATCCGATGGGTGTCGAGAGCCGGATTTGTTTCTCGCCAAGAATTTCTTGGACCCGTTTCGTGTATGACCGAGAACGTCCCTTTACTGTTTTCCACTGAGGTGTTGAAAAAATCGACGGCATGAAATGAACGAACAGAGCGGAATGGATAGAATTCGGAAGAAAACAAAAACCCGAAGTGGTCAGCGACGCTTGATCGACCTCCGAAAATCATTGCCGGCAAATTTAAAAAAGTCTTTCTAAGGTTGCAGAGAACGAACGAACACCGGCCAATCAACTCAACTCAACTCAACTCAACTCACCTGCGGTCTATCAAACAATTGCAGCATCTTGTGATTGCACAGGAACCCAATCAGCTGCGCGGCAGGGAATTGCAAAACATCCTCCATGCTTGCCGACCAGAGGGCGGCCATCATAGGGAGCAAATAATAGACACCGAACCCGGGACTGTACCCGTTCTGGCGCAGGTACTGCTGGGTCGTAACGAGCTTGCGGGGATCGTCGTCCGGCAGGAGGAGCAATCGGGGAGCCTCGTCGTGGAAACGGGTCATGTCCTGGACCATGCCGTAGAATTTCTTGTTGAACAATTGTCCCCGCTTGGCAAACAATCCGTTGAGTCCGTCGGAGCTCCATTCGAGCGTCTTGCCCTTGTCCAGACTGACGCTGAGGGACATGTCGGAGTCTTCTTCTTCGACGTTTTCGAGGGCACGGAACCACTTGGTCATGTTGGGATAATTGGCTTCGTTGTACACCATGAATCCAATGTCGACGTCGACGCTCTTGTTGTTGTTGTTGTTGTTGTCGTCGCCATCGCCATCGAGCGGAACAGAAACGGTGTAGGCATGCCCCCCCAATCGATCCTCGGCCTCAAAGACGACGACCTCGGCCGTGGAATTTTCCGAGAGATGCCATGCCGCAGACAATCCAGAGACACCCCCGCCGATCACGGCGACTTTCTTGGGAACATCGGGCTTGCACATTGTTCCTGTACTGTCGGTATTTAGGAGAGTCTCGTTATTATTTGTTTGTTTGTTTGTTTGTTTGTTTGTTTGAATAACAAGCAATAGATGATGTGATGTAAACCTATCGACAGGAATTCGGGATAGGGTGTGTGAGGTGTTGCGTTTGAGTCGGAAGGAATGCTTTAGAATGGAAATAAGCCGACAAGTTGCGGGTTAGACTCTGCCGTATTCGATCATTCGATCTATCTCGCCGACGATCCTTGGTAACTTTAAACTTCTTTTACTTACTGGCCCTTGGGAAGCACATAATTACGTCCCGGTGATGGTCGGACGGGACGATCTTTCCGAAAAAAGAACGATTTTCGAGAGCATCTATGGAGCAACTCCGCGATGGGTTCCAGACTTTTCGATTGCCGATCGCTAATATCCATTCCATTGATTTTGATGTGTCAGCAGTCGTTTCGATTGGCTTATTTTGATGTGATGCGGTAAGGATCTGAGTACCGTAACTTTTGATGGAAAGTACGTACGTCATTTTATGCGTTGTAATCTTACTTAATGGCCCCTACGGTACAGTACTCGTACTCGTACTCGCACCTAGAACTCCATAGAATTCTGATGGGCTTGTGCGCGCAGGACGCGTGACGCGTGACATGTCACAAGTTCGTGACTGAATTCAATCGTGCCATCATCGGACGGCGCGCCAAAAACAAAATCATTTTAGTTCGTGCCGGGATACCGTACGAGTACCGTACTCGTACGTAACGGCAATGTTTCGGTTTTGGGTTTAGCTGATTTTGGCGAAGGATTTCTTCCCAAAAGGAAGACGACAGATATGGCAATCTTACGTCATAAAAGTAATTCGTACAAAACTAACCAAAAAAAGAACAGAGTTTGTGTCTCCTTCTGGATACGTTACTAGTACTCGTATCCATACTCTTACTCCGGGGGTAAGTGTTAAAGTCACTCTCAACAGAACAGAACTCGAATCGAAGAGCACGAAGGAAGGAGGCACGACCTACCGTACCAATTAAAAATCCCAATCGTTGGAAACAAATTAGTGAAATCGTAGTTGACAGATAGTCAACTTCTCTAAGATCTACTACCGTAGTAGACTATCGGTGCAACAATAATGAGTGACAGCGCCTTTGATATTGGCGAAACACAATCGACGAATCCGCTTCTTCCATCTACGGCGGCACCGCAACTAGGTGCGCCCAAGGACGAAACAGAGAGTGCAACCGAATCTAAACTCGGAGAAGGACCCGGCGACAAAATCAAAGAGATCAAAAGGAACACTGCCCCCCTGCCAATCGAAGAACAAATCGGATGCGTCTTTGAAGAATTCAAGTGCCAACACAACAACTTTGCCGGGATTTTGTACGTTGGACCCCTGGGCGTGGTCTTTCTGGGACGGTTCTTGCTCTTCGAATGGACCGTTGTTTTGAAATGGGAAGATGTCACAAAGGTCCGGCGCACGGCGCACACACCCGGGTGCGCGTCCGTAGAGAGCACGGTCGTCCAGATCGAAACGAGGGGAACCACCGAGCACCAAGAGCGGGGAACCTACGATTTCCACCACTTTTTTGATTCGCACAAGGTCCTGGAGGTCTTGATCACCCTACACAACGATAGCATCTTGGGGAATGGTAACGATAATGGTAATGGTGGGGCGGCGACGCACCATACCTCGAGGCGTTCTTTCATCACGCGCAAGGGGTTGTTGCGATCGAACAGCGATCCGACCCGGATCTCGGAACTCTTCAATTTTGACGATCCACCCCTGGTCGTCACCGCCGGCAGTTGGGACGACGACGACGAGGACCAAAACGCAATGGCGGACCTGAGAAAGCAATACGCGGCCGGCAAGGACAAGAATAACCAAACCTCCTCCACCAACGGATCCGGTGGACACGACCCATCCGGGGTGCGCCGACAATCGTGTGACGGCAACGAAAACGGCAACGAAAACGTAAACGAAAACGAAAACGTAAACGAGCAAAACGACGACACGAACAACCATTCGATGTCCGAAGACGAGCTCCGGGCCGAATGGGAAAAGGTTTATGGCGATCTCGAAACGTGTCCAGAGGTTGCCGTCCGAGATCGTGAGTTGATGCCGGCGGGCGGTGATCTAGACGTCTTTTTCCGATCCTTTCTTTCCAACGATGCCTCCTTCCCGCTCGGTCGATACATGACGGAGGTCGTAGGCGATTCCGGTGTGGAGGCCACGGAGTGGATCGACAGCGCCGAAGATGGATCCTCGTCGTCGTCGACTGGAGGAATCAGGGTGCAAACCCGAACCATCGACTACACCCACCCGGTGAATGCCCCCATGGCACCACCGCAGGCACAGGCCCGAAAAGAGCAAACCCTGCGCCACTACGGGAACAAGCACGGATTGGTCATCGAGACCAAAACAATTGTCAACGATGTCCCCATGACGGACTGTTTTTACGTCAGGGACGTGCTGCGAGTCGAGCGCACCAGCGACGATCGGTTGGTGCTCAACATTCGCTTCGGCTTGGTCTTTGTCAAGTCGACCATGTTTCGATCCCTCATCACTCGGACGACCAACGGCGAGTTCCACACGTTCATGGGCAACATGGCCGACTTTATCGGCAAGAATTGCTGCGGAGGCGGCACCGCTCCAGCTCCAGCTCTAGCTCCAGCTCCACCCGCCATTGTTGCGGAGAAGCCCCCGCTACCACCCACGACGGAAGATGCTTTGTCGCCGCCTTCACGCGCGATTTTGGTGCCGCCCGTTCGTTCCGATGCCAAGGTCTCCGCGCTCCCGTCCGAATCACCGGCCAAGATTGCCACCGGCAATAGTGTGTGGAAGATGCTTTCCGTCCTGCTCCTGCTCTGGATCGGTTTCCAGCAGACTCGTGTGTTGAGCGAACTACAATCCTTTCGGCACGAGCTGAAGGAATGGAAACAGCTTCAGCTCCAACTCCAGCAGCAAACGACGTGCGAATCAACGACCGTGCCAACAATAGAGTGAGTGATTGTCGAAGAAGTGAATGGGGTTTTCGTTTGGTGAATGATTCATTCGAGCAGTTGGGATGGGCTTGCATCGCAACTGCATGAATGAAAACGGCTACTGCTCCAACTCCAGCAGCAAACGACGCGCGAACCAACAACGACGCCAACAATGGAGTGATTGTTGAGGAAGTGAATTGGGTTTTCCTTTAAATTAGTGAATGATTCTCTCGTTGTACACCTACGAGAACAGTTGGGATGGGCTTGCATCGCAACTGAATGCATTTTATGCCAAATCATTATAAGTAGTAGTAAAATTATTTCATACACACAATATTACTCCTGTGCAACTGAATTCAATTCAATTCAATTCAATTCAATTCTATCTACGACAATTTGAATGGTTTGGAAATCATGAATAATTGGGAAGCATTCACAAGTGTAACAATTGATGCACTGGGGGCAACAGGGAGGTCAATTCGAAAGGCTATCCACCATATAACATGGATATTGATGCTTTTCAATCAACAACGCGTTAGCTAGCCTAGAAACACACAATAACCGAAATTACCCGAGCAGAGACACAATACAATCAAACTATTTTTTCGTGGTCTATGAATTTTGAGAGTGAGAAATGGCATCACTAATTCGTTTCGTAATCGACAAGTTCTATCGGCGTTGTCGTTTCCCGTCTTGTTCGTACTCGGTGGACATTGCCGATGCCGATGCGGAAGCATTGCTGTCCCCATTGTGGTTCGCGTCCGACATCGTTTTGGTTTTCCGTCCGAGAAATTCCTGGTTCCACGAACTCCTCGGCAGGTAGTAGACGTCCCGTCCGTGCCAATACTTTCTCCGGATCCCCTCCCAGGTTTTCGCCATCGCGGTGTCTCGGTCGGGCGGGGCCGTCATCTGGCACTGCAAGAATTCCGTGTCCAGACCGAGCTTCGACAGCTGGAGCTTGACGACGTTGCAGGCCACCCCGTGGAAAAATAGATTGTCGGGCGCCAATCCGTTGAAAAAACTGTACACCCCGCTGGGCTTGCTCAGGAGGCTGTGGCCGCGGTCGTCGCTCGCGGTGATCTGCTCGTGGAAGTCTTCCATGTCGAAGCTGTGCTCGGCGTACGTGTCGAAGAAAATCCCGTCGAACTCGACGGCGGTTCCCTCCGCGCGCAGCATCGGCAGGACGTCCTGCCACCGGCCGAAACACACCCGCACGTTGGGTTTGGTGTTCCACCCGTCCTTGCACAGCTTGGCGTAGACGTCCGGGTGGGCCTCGATGATGGTGTGCTGGGTCGGCTTCCACTCGTCCTGCAGGATCGAATCGATGATTCCCATGCCAAAGCCGACGTTCAGGACCCTCCGCGGCTTGTGGATGCTTTCCTTGGGCGGGCTGACGTCCTCCAGCAGGATCTGGGCGTGGGCCTTCATGATGGGGCGTTCCCATTCCATCATGACGGCGTCCCGGTCGGCATCCAGCAGGGCCGTATGGTCGCTGTTGTAGGTCAGGTTTTGCTGCAGGTAGTCCGGTTTGGTGGAGGATTGTTCCTCGACCGGGGTCTGTTTCTGTTTCTGTCGATCGGGCTCTGCCGGTTGACCCAAAGAAGCCAGGGCAGCGGCTCGCTGGGTCTTCTCGATGGTTCCCAGGATGAGTTCCGAGCGCGTGGCCCATTCCACCAGCAGATTGACGACTTCCCAGTGTTCGTGGTCGGTGGCATGATCTCCGGCGCACTTGTTGTTTCGATCCAGGGCATTCCAGGGGGCGCCTCCCTCCTCCAGCAGCGTCCGGACCAGACCGGTGTTCCCGGCCTTGGATGCCGCCATCAGCGGCGACAACCCCGTCTCGGAATCCTGCTGGCAGCAGTACAGGCGGTCTATCGTGGCAAAGGATTGTATCGTTGCCATGTCGCCGGTGTGGCAGGCATCGATCATTTTTCGAACATTTTCGATCGGCAGAGCTTCTGCCGGTGCTACAGCCGCAGCTGTCGTCGAGACACTCTCTGCTGCTTGCATCGTCTAACAAAACGTTGTTTCGAATGAACGGCACACCTCGGTACGGTATATTGCTACTATTTGATGATGATTGTCGGCGCAACAGGATAGTGTGCGAGCGTTTGCAATCGTCGTTTCCATAGAAACAAAAGAATTGGCGTGTTGGAAGAGAACTCGTACGGAGTATTACCGGTAAATCTTGGTACGTACCGTACCGGTACGTAAGATTACTCGTACCGGTAACAATAATTGATCATCCATCCATCTCTAGACTGGGCCTCGCTCTACCGTCATTTAGGTACGGTACCGTATCGCTCGTGATGGAAATTCAAAAATGGATGGCGCGAGAAAAATAAAAATTATGGTCTCGAGACTGATTTAAATCCCATAATGGATGCGACGGACAGACGAAAGATCTTTTTTGGTTCGAAGGACAGAGATCTACGTTACCGGTAAGATATTACGGTTCCGTTTGAGAGCGAAACAATCTTTTTCTCTGTCCAGGGACCCCCTGTGTCGGTGTCGGTGTCGGTGTCACTGTCACTGTCTCTGTCTCTGTCTCTGTCACGGCCCGGGTGATGCCCGTACGGTATGTTGGAATAAGTAACTTACTTGCATTGTGTTTCTTTTGCCACAGGACCATTGTTTACGTTTACGAGAGCCCGGACCATCATGCGCACTGTGTACGAGTAGCCCATAAGGCAAAACGTGTTCGTCTCGAAGTCGGCCCCGGGTACTAGTACTAGTACCGTATTTGAGATGTGCCGTGTCGCATTCGTCGACGGATGTTTCGGTTGGGTCCAACACAAACCTCTTGGTAACAGAGCGAGCCAAGCCGAGTCGAGTCGATCCAAGCCGATCCAAGCGGTATTTGTTTTCCAGTGCTGCTGCGATGTGTCTCGTTCCTACAATAGTACTAGTAAGACATAGCCAGCGTCCAGCCCCTGCGAGCCATGGATCGA